>JAOWBN010000003.1:1055375-1068327 GCA_028565015.1 Pinguicula moranensis | reverse complement strand
AAGGAATGGACATCCTTCAGGTCGCATGAATCATCTTGATTAAGACTTGAACGCTGCTCCTCCACAAATTTCAAAAGCTCTGCTCGAGTGGTGGAGTTCCAGATTATCTGTAAGCAAACGAGAAATATAAGTAGATGAGAATATCAGCAAGCATATATAGCCAATAAGAGAGATGGCATTGATTGTGTCCAGCTCCCCCATCAAGAATTAGGCATATAAGCTTGTAGTGAAAAACATAACCATATAAATTTGCAGGGTAAACCTCTATCCGTAAGATCTATTGCCAAACTAAGAGGTTTCTCCTAATAAAACAGCCAAAATAACCAGACCATATATAATCCAGGAAACTTCATACTAGAAGTCAAAGCCTAGTTAATTCCAAGGACATAAAATTGGCATCGTGAAAAATGGAAACAAGCTCATAGCATTACCTACCAAAATAAAATTACATTGTTGTTATCTGCCATTGTATATTTTGATTAACTTACATAGAACCAATACTTCATCTTTGCATGTGTATACATGTGTATATATATACAAGATCACTAAATTTCCTAGCCAAGGTATATTGATCCTTGATAGTTCAAGTAGTGGAACACACTTGAAAGTTTAGACAATAATAATTAATTTATTGAAAAATGGTCCATAGCCATATATAGAGTACATGTTACATATTTGCTACTTAGTCACTAGACAACTAACAAATACAAAACTCCCCCTCAACATAGGCGAAAAATATCTATTAAGCCCATTTTGTTACATAGTCTCTCCAAGTCAAGCGAGCTAAGACACTTAGCAAGACCATCAGCCACTTGCTCCTTGGTAGCTACATGTCTCAACTCCAGTCGTCCACTGTTCAGTTTATCCTTGACGTATAACCTATCAATCTCCACATGCTTAGTCATGTCATGCTGCACCGGGTTGTTAGCAATACTAATTGCTGACATGTTATCGCACCACAGCTTCAATTGGACCCTTTGGTCCATCTTGAGCTCCACCAACATGGATCTCAACTAAATCATCTCTGCAACACTCAGGGTCATGGCTATGCATTCTGCTTCAACTGTAGAACGAGCAATCACCGATTGTTTCTTACTCTTCTAGGAGACTAGATTGCTTCCTACGAACATGCAATATCCAGACATGGACTTCCTGTTATTAACACAACTAGCTCAGTCTAAATCACAATAACCCTCAATGTTTTTTTTAGTTAAAATTACCCTTTTTATTTGCTTGGTTCTCTTAAGGTGAGAACCAAACCTGTACAAAATAGAGTGAGCTACTAGTAGTCCTATGTAGCTCAAGCACCAGCAAATCTGGTTTCTACAAAAGACCTTCTGTTGCAAGGTTCTTAATCAGTAATGTCGTATCATAGGCATATGTAATCTATCAAGCCTAGTCATTCCTTGCACAACTTTTGGTAGTTCCTGCTGGCTCTAGTTGCTCTTACTGATTCCTTCTGCCGCCTGTTTTGCAAGAAAATCTGCAGCAACATTTCCTTCTCTGAATCGGTGCCTCACCTGGTATCTAAGTCCTTTAGTTTCAGACTTGAAGGCTTTCCAGAAATCCCATAGATACCAGGGGATGCATTTGCCAGTTGTAATCCAATTGACCAGGAGTGTGGAATCTGTTTCTATGATCACATTCATCCAGCCTTTAGATTTGCATAATCTCAAGCCTTCTGTTGCTGCCTGTAGCTCTCCTCCATTGTTTGTTCCTGATCCCAAGTAGACTGAAAATGCAGCCAGGCATTCCCCTTTTTCGTTCCTTACCAGGCCTCCTGCACCAGCAGGTCCAGGATTCCCTAACCAACTTCCATCAGTGTTGAGCTTCACCCAACCTGATGGAGGTTTGTCCCAGTAGACCGTTATAGCACGGCTGGATTTCTTGAATCTGATCTTTAATCCCAGCTGCTGCCTCAACCTAGCATCCTGAACCTGCATTGAAAAGGATAGATCAGCAGTATCAATAACCCTCAATGTTCAAGTACTCGTTCTTCCGAAAAATCAACCATTCTCTGGTGCACTTTTCAGATACCTCAGAATCTTGTACACTGCATCTAGGTGACCCTTCCTAAGATCATCCATGTCTCGGTTCACCACCCTTACAGCAGAGGAAATATCTGAACGGGAATGGCTCAGATATTTCAAACGGCCCACCGCACTCACAACAAAGGATATATTTGAACAAGTATGGCTCAGATATATCAAACGCCCCACTAATCTTTGGTATCTCTCCCTGTCAACTGGCTCACCAGCCTCTGCGTTCAGCTTCGACTTTTGATTTATAGGCATACTAGCAGGCTTGCAACTTATCATACCTATCTCCTTGAGCAAGTATATGACATACTTCCTTTGGGACAGAATAATCCCCTTTGGCCCACAAACCACCTCAATCCCAAGGAAGTATTTCAATTCCCACAAGTCTTTCACCTCAAACTCCTTACCTAGTCTCAACTTCAGCCTCGTGACATCATCCCCATCATCACCAGTGATGATTATATCATCCATATACACTGCAAGCATCGTGATATGACCTCCATCTCGACTGAAGAATACCCCAGACCAGCCATCGCCTCCTGAACCTGTCAAACCAAGCTCGAGGAGATTGCTTCAATCCATATAAAGACTTCCTAAGTCTGCAGAGCTTACCAGCCTTATGGATGGTGCCAAAACTAGGTGGGATCTCCATATACACCTCCTCCAACAAGTCACCATGAAGAAAATGCATTCTTCACGTCAAGCTGGTATAGTTTCCATCCTTTATTTACTGCTATGAAGACTAGAGTTCTGACTGTGCTCATTTTTGCCACTGATGCGAAGGTCTCATCATAGTCAATGCCATAAGTATGAATGTACCCCTTCGCCACCAACCTCGCATTGTAGCACTCCACTGGACCCTCTCGGTTTTGCTTCACAATAAAAACCCATTTGCATTTAACTGCCTTCTTGTGCTGTGGTAGTGATACAAGCTATCAGGTTTTGTTCTTTGCAAGAGCATCAAGTTCTTCTATCATGGCAGCTCTCAACTTCGGATCTTCCTTTACAACTTGCCAACACTTGGGAAAAAAATACAATGTCCAAAGATGCAATAGATACTCCATGTCTGGGTGATATGTGAGAGTAAGAGATATGGTGAGCAATATGATGTGGGAACCCTGATCGGTCAGGTGGGACCACCACATTGCTGCAAGCAGTCCGCCTTATCGGTTGGGGAGTGGGAGTAGTAGGGAAATTAATCATATCACCTGACGAATCTGAGTGGTCTATGATGGATGATACAGGTGAAGATGTCTCTGGGTCGAGGCAAGCAAGGACACGGGACATGGGATAAGCGCAAGCGACTCTCCATTCTCCTTTCTCCTCCTCGTGTACACTATCGCCTCCCCCTTTGTCCGAGTTTATCTCTCACTCGGCTTCTCATACTCCACAACCGGCTTCACAGTCGACTCAATAACCGGACGACAAGAAATGTCCGCAGCTCTCACTATCCGTGGCTCACCACTGTCACTGCTACTCGCTCCCTCTCGCCATGTACCTCCCATATTTAACGAGTCTTCAAAGAATGAGGATACCCCATGGGAGAAGTACGACTCATGCTCTTGAAACGTGACATCCATACTCGCAACCAGTTTCCACTCCATTGGGCTCTAACAAACATATCATTTCTCAGTAGCGGAGTATTCCAAAAAGGCACACTTGATCGCCCTCGGATCCAGTTTTCCTACCATTGGTCTATTGTCTTACACAAAGCACACACAACCAAGGTCCTCAAAGGAAGAATGTCTCCCTTTATACCTCTCCATACCTGAAACGAGGATGTCCACTCCAAGATTCGTGAGGGCATACTGTTAATAAAAAAATTTGGTTGTCAGAACTGCTTGTCCCCACAAGTACTTCGGGACTTTCATCGAAATCATCGTACTCCGGGCGACCTCAAAAAGATGACGATTCTTCCTTTATGCTACCCCATTATGCTCTAGTGTGTATAGAATACCCTCAGATGATAAAAACTCTGTAAAGGCCCTGTTGGTGTACTCTATCTCATTATCAGACCGTAAAACCTTCACCACTCCTCCATATTGAGTCTGAACCCCCTTGTAAAAATCTCTAAAACATGCAAGCACATCACTCTTAGTCTTAATAAGATAGAGCCATGTGACCCAAGAGCAACAATTATTGAAATCCATTGAATGTTGTTGTGGGACAAATACACCATATATCATAATGCACTAACTCAAAGGCATACTACCAAAACTCACAAGCATCACAAGAAAGTCTGGCTTTATATCGACTCAAAGTTGAGAAAGAAGGATGATCTAACCGCATATGACGAAGTAACACTAAGTTCTCCACACTCCTTCCCGTCTCTTCCGGATTCCTCAACTATAGATGAGAGGGCTGAGTCTATTCTCTTTTGATCCATGTACTACAAACCACTTTGCCATGTTCCAAAACCCAAGAATTTTGCTCGTCATTTTCTCTCAAAGATCACATTTGGAATGTCAAACAAAACAATACAATTTAGTTGTTGGACAATGGCATTTATAGATAATAGTTTTACGAGGAAGAAGGGAGCATGTCCAGCATCGGCTATTTTGGCACTCAACGGAATTGCAGAATCCTTTGGACCCCTTGACTCCAAAGGCCTCATGAGGGACTTAGCGAAGCAAGAATTCAGGATTTCTGGATAGGAAATGGCTGGAATATCGAGCAAATACGGGAGGCGGTGGGATAAGAGGTGTGCGAGGAAATCCAAAGAATAAAAATCCCATAAAATCATGTAGCACGGGAAGAGGATATATGTATCTGAACACCTAACAAGAGAGGTGTTTTAGCCTCAAGTCAGCAAAAGAAGTGACCAGAGAGAAGGGTTTGATCCACAGGGACTTCGAGAAAATTTGGAACAAGGTTATTCCACCTAAAATGGCGCCCTGTGCATGGCGTGCGTGGCAAAGTGCTTACCTCTGGATGAAAATATAATACATCGGGGCATACATCTGGCATCTGCGTGTGATTGTTGTGAACAGAGAAAAGCGGAAACAGAGGACCACATTTTCTGCACAAGTGAGATTGCAAGAATAGTTTGGAAAAAAGATGAAACATTGGTTGGAATCCCTAGACTCGACTGGCATACTTGGAAAGTAAGACTCCTATTCTGGTTTACATACGAAAAGAAGAACACGATGACAGGCGTTCTGCTAGGCCTTATCCCTGCGATTATCACGTGGCATCTATGGTGGAGGCGGTGCAAAGCGCGGTTTGAGAGAGCTTGATCTACAACGGACCAGATATGGCGGCAGGTACACATTTCTATTAGTGATATTTTCTGTTGTGCTAATCCTCGATGTTTTTTTGTAGGGGATGGACACGTACCTAATGGCTGAGCTAGGTATACAAGGAGGGCGGGAACTGATAAAAAAGACCATTACTGTGATGTGGAGGCCTCCCCTTCTAGGTTGGATGAAATTCAACTGTGATAGGAGTTGCATTGGGAATCTTGGTATTACAGGTGGGGGCGGAATAGTGAGTGATGAACAAGGCAATTTCCGAGTGTTTTGGACCAGGAACAAACAACAATGCAGAGTTACGAGCAGTAAGTGAAGGGATTCGGATCTGTCATGAACGAAGCTGGAATCAAGTGATTGTAGGTCAGAACAAGTGTGACATTTGGTACCTATGGGACTACTGGGATGAACTAGCAGAGATTGCAAAAGGGCTTCAAATAAGAGTGATGCATCAATATAGAGAAGGCAACAACATTGTAGATGAGTTGGCAAAACAGGGAGCAACAGGCATGGATAGAATATTTACTCAGAAACAACAGTTGTCAAGACCGGTTGCGTATGGAAAAAGGGGGACTGCCTTACTTACGATACAAATAGTGTGGCCTACCCACCGAGCAGATGGGACAAGGGACTCAAGAGGGACACGAAACGGGGAACGTGTTGAGGCTTAATCATTCTCCAGGAGAGGATTTGTTTCACCGAATTATCCTTACTGACGGATCCTACTACTCAATCTCCATTGCAGGACCTAAAAGCCATAAAGATACAACGGAAAGCTCATTCCTCCTCCGGATTTCACTTAGGGCTATCATAGATTTCCCTTTTTGGCTTTTCATTATGCGGGCAGAGAGCCCTATTGTACTTGTATGTGGCTTGACATCCGACCTAAGGTTGTCACTAAATAAATCAATAAATAACGGAAGGAGGGCGATAGTGATGATATCTATTTGAATCGATACCTCCTATCGTTTGGGAAAAAAAAAGAATCCTTTGGACCACCTCCAAGTATGCTCAATCCTTCTTTGAGGAGACTACCCTTGGCACAGATTCTTCATCCTCATCATCTACCATCAGATTGGTCAGCTAGTCTCCTTGCACCATCTCTCTTACCTCCACAGTCATGACCCCTACCTCCAAACTGTCCCCTTCAACCCGGATCTCCCTCCTTGGATAATTTAGGATAAATCTGAATCCAATGGTCAATCTCTCCACAGTGGTAGCATCTGCGAGTCTCCCCAGGTACATCAGTGAAGGTAGTGGTCTTAGTCGAGGCATTCATTCCCTGTATGAGCTCGACTAAGACTTTCAGAACCTCAAGATCCAGCTTACTCAAATCCTCCAATCCCTTACCTATCACACTATCCTCCTTTCCGGTCATCTTCCACACAACTACTCCACAATAAAAAAGAAGTCTCCAATCCACAAGTCACTAACCGCTAATACACAATCCAACACACCAACCATCCACAATCTAATACATCACCACATCAATATCCAACACCTATATCAACTCAACCATCCAACACAACACAACACAATCAATCCTTTTTTTCAACCAACCGCCTAATTGGATTCTCCAATTTTAGGCAAACATCACCATCACTCCACCCCAACATGTATCAACCAACAATAAGCACAAATAGGTCATTACCTTTGAGTTCCAGCTCGTTGTTTTCCTCTTCTTTTCCTCTACTTTTCCTCTACTGTTTTTTTTCTCTTTCGACTTTCCCTTTTTTCTTTGTTTTTCCTTCTTTTTTCTCTTTTTTTTGTTTTTCTTTTCTCCAAGTTTTTCCTCTTTCTTCTCTCAGTCTTTTCCTATTCAAATGGCGTTGAATTGAATCGTGAGAAGGTGCATTTCTCTGTTTCTCGATGGGCCGATGGCAAATCCAATGATAATGGATTTGGAAAAGAAATCCTCTTTAAGGCCTTCTCCAATCGATAGCCTCCGACTTTTTCCATCTTCTCTGTCCGCTGTCCCGCACCAACCTGTGTTTCCCCCTTGCGTACAGATTAGTTTTACCCAATCGGTAAGGCTGACAGACTTTCCGGCAGCAACTAGGGTTTGGAGTAATTGGCACTGATACGAACTTGAGGGTCTGGAGTAATTGGCCATATATAGAGTACATGTTACATATTTGCTACTTAGTCACTAGACAACTAACAAATACCAACAAGCACCTTAAGTAATAACTGAGAGGTCGCAGGTTCTATACTACGATAGAGCAAAGCTCTACTAAAAAGGTATAAAGTGTATGCATTTACCTATACAAAAAAAAAAAACACTCAAGAAATACACTATCTAATACTAAACATGAAAGAGAATGAAAATACTATCTTATGCAAGAGAATGAAGTAAAGTTGCACTGCCAAGAAATATTTTCTCAAAAATGCACAAATGATGTACATACCTCCGGAGATTCCAAGTTAGAATTTAATACGGACAATAAATCTCTTGTTAGTTCATCTTTCAGCATGCTAGCAAGTTTAGGTGTCAACAAGGCTTTAAGGGCTTCAGTTGCAGAATGATTATATGGCGTTGGGCTCTCAGCATTGCTCAGACCACTAAGACTTGACAAGGCATGGGATGCTTGCACAGCATGCGAGTTTTTTGCTATTTGAATACTCGTTCCAACTCCATGTGCATCAGCCTTGTCAGGTTCCTCTGCTGTCGAATCATATTTGAGCAACAACGGGATAAGGTACCTGTAAAAAAGAAAGTCAATTCTATAAAACCACAAGCTTGTATTAGTAGGACTCAAACAACAAACCTCATACAAACCATATAATCAAGCTACACAGAAGTCTATAGGAGAGAGTTTCTAAGGTGCAATTTCATTAGCAGTGGGCTGCAGGAAAGCCCAAACAGATGAAAGCACATAATCTTTCCAGTCATTATATAGCATGCACAACTCCTATGTTCCATGGTTTGGAAATTCTCTTTTTATGTTTAACCACGAAGGACATTTGAAACGTTGATACTTTTAGTAAAGAAACATCAGAGAGCCTAAAGGAGAATCAAGTAAGGAAAGATCTTGAAAGCAAAGGATAAAAATAAAAAAAGTCAATAAACTAAAGTTTGGGACAAATCACTTGGGGAAAATATAAATGTGAGATGATGTTGCTTAATGATATTAGATTGAGGAGACAACTGGGAAACAATGGAATCAAGGAGCATGATAAAAGTAGGCTCTATTGTTCTGCAACTCCTGAAAACTAAAATCTTATCACAAACAGCTGTTAGCAACATATAAGGGTCGAATAACTCAAAGAAACATCACTTACCACATCACACCAGCTTTCAACAGGGTATTTTGAAATTCAGCAGAGACAGAAATGTGGGAGATTGTCCGCAAGGAAGCATCAATAGCAGCATCCACAAGCTCAAGCTCAGTGGAGTGAACAATATCCTCAACTAATCCGGAAAATTCAAGCATGTCAGTTCTGGCACTTTCAAACTGACTCAAAACAGAAAACGTTTGTAGTATGTTAGCAACAATAATTGCCGACGGTTCAGTAGGAGGCGTTGTTGGTTGAACCACACAATTGCAACGGGAAAGAAGTGTAGCAAGAAGAGGAACTCCACCAGCTCTAACCAGCTCTTCGCCATTCAATGAAGAAGACTCGCACCTGAAGGATGTTAAAGACATTGAAATAACATATACAGAACAAAGATACATGGAAATCGAAGATAAACAAAAAACCTACGTCAGCAAAACAAGCTCTGAAGCCGTCACCAGGAGTGGAGCTTGATTCGAAGAAAGAAAGTTATTATCATCTTTGTCCACTGCAATGGCATTTAATAGCATTGGATAACCAGCATATTTAAATGGCATCAATACATTTCCATATCGTCTATATAGAATGCACTGTGCCTTTAAGAGAAGCAGCAATCTCCAACTCTGTGGCCCTTGCAACCCTTGCATTGTTACCTAAGTACAGGAGACTTAGGCAACAAGACGACGATAAAAGAAACTAACTGACATATATGCCACATTTCCAGAGAGACAATTTGAACTAATGAGAGAAGAATTTACATGCTATTGAAAAGACATTCTAGTAAAAAGTGAAAGTGTTAACAGGCAAAAGAGCATCCAATATAAATCTTAGGTAATACAATTTCATAAAATCTGTTTCCCCACTTTAACCATATAGATACCATCCCTGGAATGCTATTGAAAAGGTAATTTCAGAAGATCAGTGGCACACCTGAAGACACTCATATGCTTTCTGTACTGCCAAAAACTTCTCCCGCCCTTCGGGATTTTTATCTGGATGATATTTCATTGCAAGTTTCCTGTATTGCCTTTTGAGCTTTTCCTCATCAATATATTCAATTTGTTTTGATATGCTTGGAAGTTCATCTGCCAATTGAAAACTTGGTTTCTTAGGAGCATCGTCTCTGGATACTTCTTCAATTGAAATTTCCAATATTTTGAAAGCTTCTTCTTCAGAAAGCTCCATTGGCCTTCGAGTTAACTCCTCCCGCCACATTACAAGCAACGATTGCAGGAACTCCACATGTTCGACAATAGGCCAATTAGGAAATCGAATTTCGTCACACAAGGTCCTTAGATAATAACGGTGACACCACATTTCATCTCTAAGCTCAGGATACGTCACTGGTGGCATTGGAGCATAATCATACAAGGAGTGACAATGTTGGGACAATTTCTGTGGGAAATCACCAAGATGCTGAAGAACCTGACGAAGCAACCATACCACAGACATAAGCAGCAATTTTCACAATCAAATAATAAATGGAGATCAAGATGGGGATTACGTTCACAGATCAGTATCGAAGGGCAGTTGTCGAATTAGGACTACCTGACGGATTAGATTTTCAGATCGCATCTTGTGTGTCCAGATAATTTCCGGAGTTTCCGAATCAGCAACCATTGCTGCAGCAAAAGCAGATGGTCCACTTCGTTCAAGCACATAAAGCAATGACTCAGGTAAGAGCCCCCCCAAAACACTACGTTTTGCTAAGGGTAGAGATGATGCAACAGCAGCTTCTTCTCCACCATGAAAAGCTTGATAAACATGAGTCTCCGAGAAGAGTTGAGCGATTGACTGAAGATTTGATCCAGGATACGCCAGGGCAAAATAAAATGCACCTGTACTGTACAGTCTAATCATCGCTTTGGGATTCCTGGTAACTATATCCTTCAGCAAAGCAGCAGAAGATTCAACAATTGTTGGTTCACCAGAAAGCATTGCCTGCATGTAAGGCAATCAGGAAAAGGGAGTTAGATAAATACTTAATTTTCAAACTGCAAAAACATGAAAATGGAGCAAACGCCATCTAGACAAAGCAAAATAATAGTATTCGTAAGAGTTGAACCTCAAAACAAGATAATGAACATAGATAGCTGAAAGTAATGAAGCATGTCAATCATTTCATCAATACAGACAAATTGAACCACTCACCCAATGCAAATTGTTGAATATAGGTAATTGTTTAAACGTTGAAATAAAATAAGTTTAAAGTATAACTACAGTCATATACAAGCCAATATATTAATTTTTCCTATTTTACTTGCTCGAACTTTGGTATAGCCCAAATTAAACCCCTTCTCTCAAACCCAAGAAGAAAAGAAGAAGGCCAAACGTCGGCCCAAGAGGAGAAGTGTTGGAATATTAGGTGAACTCTTGGAATGTTAGGTGTGTTAGGTCAACTCCCACCTATATATATCGGGATTAAATGTATGAGTTGTAACAGATTCAACATTCAATAACAAGTTCACTACAATTTCCCTCTATTTTCAATATGGTATCGGAGCCATAAAATACACCGACCGCCACTGTCTGCCGCCGCCGTCCGCCGCCGTCCGCTGCCGCCGGCCACCACCACAAAAGACACTAGCAGAACCGCCTTGTCCTCCCCGTCACACTGGTACAAGCTTATTTTTGAAATACGGCCAGAATCCGCTAGATCTGACATTTTCCGCCGATATTTTTGGACCTTTTCCAGCGATTTTCGCCGCCGTCCGACCTCGTATGCTCCGGCGAACACCACCAGTGGATTCGCGCCGCCGAGTTCGTCACTAGTCCACGTGCCGCTGCTGCCATGTGTCGCCGGGCGCCGCCCGAAACGTAGAATCTTCGGTTTGCTCCCCTCTACACACTGGTGCTATTAGTTTGTTGATATGCATTGTGGATTGTTATTTATACGTAGTTCGTTCTTTCGAACTTGTACATTATCGATGGAATTGATATTATGTGTCTGATGCGCCCCTCTGGGCTCGGAGGCCCGAATAGTGTGATGTGTGGAAGATTGGAGTTTATCTTTTTGGATTATTGATTGCAGTTGTGCTTGGAGTTGCTTGCGATGACGAAAAGAAGTACCGGTGAGAAAGCAGGGTTAGAGGTATTAAGTGCGCTCAACACTAAAACCCTGAAAGCTTTAATTGGTTTGGTTCAGGATATGGGTACATCTTCTTCTGTGGGGCAACCTAAACTCGATCTTCCACCTATCGAGTTGAAACTTGATGGTCAAGCAACCTACTGTAACTGGGCTATACAGGTTGAGAGGGCCTTAGAGAGTAAGTAATTACGGGGCTTTCTGGAAGAGAGAATGTAGTGATGCTACGAATACTTCTAAATGGAAGGCCACACAGGCCACGTTATGCGTGTGGTTACCGAATTCAATGACTCCTGAGATCTTCTCCTCAGTGGAGAATCTCAAGGTTGTCAGGGATATGTGGATATGATTAAAGACAGATTATTCTAGCAGAGAGAATCAATTGAGAAAGTTTCATATTCGATTACAAATAGATGCAGAGACACAGACCTATGCAGGAGTACACCATTTGTCTGCGACGACTATGGAAATCTCTGGAACACTTTCCGCCCCTAGCAGGCTGTTCTACTGACTGTCCCGGTCGGAAGGTTCAGGAAGAAGAGAAGACAATGAAATTTTTAAAGGATGTAGACCCGATCTATCATACACAGCGATTGATCTAGCTGGGTCAATAGACTATTCCCCCTCTAAGTGAAGCCATTGCTGCAATGTTACAGGAGGAAACCCGACTCCAACAACACGAGATTGAGCCCACCGTAGGATCATGGGCTAAAGCTTTAGTCAATACTGGTCGCCCACTGACTGAGACTCGCAGTTGTTATCAGTGTGGAGAGCCTGGACAGTTGATGGAGGCTTGTCCCCAGCCGAGGAGAGACTTTGGATGGAGGAGACGTGGTCATAGTCGAGGAGGTCGGAGAGGTGGAGCTAGGAATGGAGGACGTGGGAGGCACCGTACCCACCTGACTGTGGATACTGAGGAGGATGAGCTCGGAGGAGCAGCGACTATCCACCTACCCCACCAGATGCATCTGGTAATGTTGCTCATGTCGCTCTACACTCAGATATGCAAGGTATGTCTGATTCCCTTACACTTGCATCCTTTCCCACTGCTGGCTCCTTAGATTGGATTTGTAACTCTGGAGCATCCACACACGTAACAAATTCTTCTAAGGAATTCAGCACTTATACTTCCTTAGAAGCATGTCTAGTGTTGAGACTGCTGATGGCACTGATCGACCAGTGATTGGAAGGGGTACAGTGCGATGCATTGACACTCTGACGCTATCCAAAGTTGTGTATGCCCCTTCCTTCCCAGTTAACCTTCTCTCCATCAGTGCTATTATTTGTTAACTTAAATTGCTGTA
>JAOWBN010000003.1:1034767-1055275 GCA_028565015.1 Pinguicula moranensis | reverse complement strand
TGCTAGGCCAATTCAATTTAACATAGATGTAGCAACCCGGTGGAACTCCACTTACTATATGCTTAATCAAACAGTTCATTATAAAAAATTATTGTGTAGATTTTTTAATAATAACTATAGTCATATATCTTTACACCCGGTAAATTGGAGGGATACTGAAAATTTCTTACAATTGTTAAACTTTTTAATGAATATACCAAAATATTATCTCACGTATATAAGGCCACTTCACACTTATTGTTCCCATTTGTGCTGATTTAGGAGAAACAATCCAAAGTTATGAAAACGAACATGGTTTAAAAAATGTCATAGTTGCTATAAGAGCAAAGTGGTCCAAATATCTTTTAGATATACCACTATTGAACCTAGTTGATGCCGTTTTAAACCCCGGATTAAATTAGAAGGTTTAACAACATCATTAGAAGATTAACATTTACAAACGAGAATGGTGTACCAATTAGAAATTATAAGAATGTAATTACAAATGTAATTAATGTATTAAATGAATTATATATAGATTATTAAGGATGCTTAGGTATTACGACTCAACAGGCTAGGACACCTAGTGAAGGTAGTACTAGTGGAACCCTAGTTTTCAAGAGATTTATAAATATATCCATGAAACAGACTAGGCCCCCGTCAAGTACCACACTTGTGGAACTTGACGCGTATTCAACCACTCATTTTGAGATTGCGCAGACAAGTGCAGGTGAAGAAGGTGCTGATTGCATGTTTTTCGAAGTTCTTGGTTGGTGGAGAAGCAAATCCAAAGATTTTCCAGTATTATCGATTATGACAAAAGAGGTTTTAGGATGTCATGTTTTGACTGTTGCTGTAGAACATGCATGTTTAATCAGGGAGGATACATTTTAAGTGAAACTCATTCAAACTTAAGTCCCTGGATGTTGGAATATCAATCTTGTATGCAGGATTGGATAGCTGCGGAGCATTGGAATCAAGAACATCAATTCTTTGAAGAGGATCCATTCGATATAAATGACGATGGGTTAACAACAAGTACATGCGCATCAAGTCCAACCAATTTTGAATGAATAAACAGGTCATTAAGGTAAGAAACCAAAGAACTACGTAGGTTTTGATTCGTTTATATATACACATAAACGATACGTAGGCAATTCAACTATAAATGTTAATTCATTTATAGTTGAATTCAAGCCATTCCCCTCCCCCTTTTTAATTATAAATGTAAATTAATTTAAATTATAAATATAAATATTAACATACATTTATTTGTATTAGTATTGTATTATAAATGTTAATGTGACTTCATTTATATAATCAATCATCAATATAATTTTATTTATATTTTAATTTATAAACTTTGGTTTATAAATTATTATACATATATATAAATAATATTTATATATTAATATATTTAATATATATAAGTTTATTCGTTTATTGAACTTAAAGTATATAATTTTTATAGATTTATGTGATAAATATAAGAAAATAATTTTTTCTAAAAAGATGATAAAAGTAAATTTTTATTTTAAAAAAGTCCCAAAAAAATTGATTACGCCAAAGGTTTGAACCGGATTTAAACTGTGACGACGTCTGAAATCGTCCTGAACCAAACTGTCAATCGAATCGGAGGTTTTCGGCAACCGAACTATCAACTGGAGGAAACCAAACCAGGCAAAATCGGATATTCAAGGTTAGGTTAAGGTTTACATTTTTAAAAATTAGCAATCGACAAAAATTCGGCGATTCGGTAGCCGACTGAACCGCCCATGTCTAAGCCCGCGGAACGGAACGAGTTCAAAACCCAAAACCCTATCGCGAGCTGAGCACACTCAACAAAAATGGCATCGCTTCCTTTGTCTGCTCCTTTCTTCTTCCAGCAGAGACCGTCAGACGCTGTGAGTTATTTATGGGCGATATCGTATTTTTCAATTTCATTTGGTTAAGTCTGGACAAAAGTTTATTTGACGACGCTCTTCCTCATCTTGTTCAGGAATTTCGCGGAAAATCGTCTTCGTTCGTGGCGTGGACGTGGAGGAGAAGAGATGAAAAGAAAAAGCTGCTGGTGGTGAAAGCAGGTCCAAAGAGAACAGAATACGGTAGCAAGTGCAGGGATTCTTTACTATCTGGGATCAATAAGCTTGCTGACGCTGTTTCTGTGACACTCGGTCCCAAAGGTGTGTGTGAAATGTTACTTTTCTTCACTATTTGCGTCAATTTATGAACTGGAGAGTTCCACTTCCCCACATGAATCATGAACTACAGAAAACCTCTTTGTTGCGTGAATTTATGAACTAAAACTGCTTTGACTTCCGCCAATCTGCTGAGATGATTCGGACGTTCTGGTCTATTTGTAAGATAGGAGGTCTCTGTTCTTCATTATGCAATATATCCGCTATTCTGCTTGTCATTGGAGCCTATTGGATTAGATAATTGGCATTCCTTTTTGTTAAGCCCCAACTGGAGCTGATTTCATTTTGTCAGGTATATGTCTTAATTTATTTCGTTCTGGATTTATAATTCATAATGCAGGTAGGAACGTTGTCCTCTTGGAATCTCAGACAGTTAAAGTAATAAATGATGGTGTTACTATTGCACTAGCTATAGAGCTCTCAGACACAATTGAGAATGCTGGAGCACAGCTAATCAAAGAGGTCAGTCATCCTACGTGTATTAAATTCATGAATAGAAAGTGCTGCATTCATTCTTTTGGACAGAATGGTGATCCGATTTTGCAGGTGGCCACAAAAACAAATGGGTCTGTTGGTGATGGCACAACAACTGCAATTGTATTGGCTCGAGAAATGATTAAATCTGGACTGTTGGCCGTCACAAATGGGGCAAATCCTGTTTATTTGAAAAAAGGAATGGAGATAACTGTAGTGAAATTGATTGAGAGTTTGAAGGATCACAGTGTTACTGTAAAAGGAAGTGATCAGATTAAAGGTTTGACTTCCTCTTTTTGTCCTCATCCCTTTCACTGAATTTGTGATTTTGCTATATAATTTTTACTTCATACCATCCTCAGCTGTAGCTTCACTATCTGCTGGAAATGATGAACATATTGGTGGATTAATTGCTGAAGCAATTGGAAGAATCGGACCTGATGGAGTTATATCAATTGAATCTTCTTCCTCATCTGAAACTTCTATTTCAATTGAAGAAGGAATGAAGGTAAACCAATAATCTAATCCTGCTTTTCCTTGGGAATCTTCACCTGTGTACCCATTGTTGAATAAACGTGTATTTGGAAGGGTAGGTGTATGGTTTGGTGAAATATGGGTAGGTGTAGGTCTGTGTGTATCTATCTATCTATCTATATATATGTATCATTTAGTAGTGAAGAAAGAACACGGAAGAATTCTGAGATTGATTAAATATCTCATTCTGATTCAATATATTGAATTCCTCATGATTCTGATGTTCAATATGGTATTAGAGCGATAAATCCGGCATCCACCGCCGCCCGCCGCCGGCCACCACCAAAGAAAGATACCAGCAAAAACGCCTCGCCCTCCTCGTCACATTGGTATAAGCAATTTTTTGAAATACTGTCAGAATCCGGCTAAATCTAACTTCTTCCGCCGTGATTTTCGGAACTTCCCCAGCGATTTCCGCCGATGTATGGTCCACGCTCGCCGCTGCCGCCACGCGCCATCGGACTGCCGCCGCCGCGCGCTGTCGGACTGCCACCGCCGCCCGGATCGCAGAATCTCGAGTTTGATTCCCTTTACACACTGGTGTTATTGGTTCATTGATTTGAATTGCGGATTGTTATTTATTCAAAGTTTTGCGCTATTTAGAATTGGTACTTTATCGATGGAATTGATATTATGTGCCTGATGCGCCATTCTGGGTTTAGAGGCGCGGATAGTGTGATTTGTGGAAGATTAGAGTTTATCCTCTTAGATTATTGATTGCGGTTATGTTTGGAGTTGCTCACGATGACGGAAAGAAGTACCTTTGAGAAAGCAGGGTTGGAGGCATTAAGTGCGCTCAACCCTGAGACCCTTAAAGCTTTGATGGTCTGGTTCTGGATATGGGTACATCCACTTCTGTGGGGAAACCAAAACTCGATCTTCCACCTATCGACGTGAAACTCGATGGTCATGCTACCTACTGTAACTGGGCTCTACGGGTTGAGAGGGCCTTAGAGAGTAAGGAATTACACGGCTTTCTAGAAGAGAAAGAATGTAGTGGTGCTATGAACACTTCTAAATGGAAAGCCACACAAGCCACTTTATGTGTGTGGCTACTGAATTCAATGACTCCTCAGTGGAGAATCTCAAGGTTATCAAAGATATGTGGATGCGATTAAAGAAAGATTATTCTAGCACGAAGAATGAATTGAGAAAGTTTCAGATTCGCTTACAAATAGATGCCGAGACACAGAGAGGCAGACCCATGCAGGAGTATACTATTTGTCTACGACGACTATAGGCATCTCTGGAACACTTTCATCCCCTAGCAGGCTGTTCTACTTATTGTCCCAGTCGGAAGGTTCGGGAAGAAGAGAAAACAATGAAATTTTTAAAGGACGTAGATCTGATCTATCATACACGGCGATCGATCTTGCTGGATTAGCAGACTATTCCACCTCTGAGTGAGGCCATTGCTGCGATGTTACAGGAGGAGACCCGACTTCAGCTGCACGAGACTGAGCCTGTTGCAGGATCAAGGGCTAAAGCTTTAGTCACTGCCTGTCATCCTCTGATTGAGACTCGCAGCTGTTATCAGTGTGGTGAGCTTGGACATTTGATGGAGGCTTGTCCCTAGCCGAAGATAGACTATGGATGAAGGGGACGTGGTAGAGGCGGCCGTGGTCAAGGAGGCCGGAGAGGTGGAGCGAGGAATGGAAGACGTTGGAGGCATATTACCCACCTGACTATGGAGACTGAGGCAGAGGAGCTCAGAGGAGCAAACGACTATCCACACACACTACTAGATACGTCTGGTAATGTCGCTCATGTCGCTCTACACTCAGATATGCAAGGTATGTTTGATTCCTTTGCATTTACATCTTTTTTCACTGTTGGCTCATTAGATTGGGTTTGTGAATATGAAGCATCCACACACGTGACAAGTTCTTCTAAGGAATTCAATACTTATGCTTCCTTAAATGTCCTGTCAAGTGTTAAGACTGTTGATGGGACTGATCGACCAGTGGTTGGAAAGGGCACAGTGTGATGCATTGACACTCTGACGCTATCCAAAGTTTTACATCCCCTTCCTTCCTAGTTAACCTTCTCTCTATCAGTGCTATTATTCTTCACTTAAATTGTCTTATTGTTTTTTTATATTCAACAAGTGATCTTTTAGGTTAAAGGGTCCGACCGGGTTCTTGGGACTGGGAGATGGCGTGATGGACTGTGGTACCTGGATAGAAAGTGCATGGACTCTGCCCTTTCATCGATGACAGAGAAATTTGAAAGGGAGAAGATGATCGTGGCAAACCTGTTGCTTCACCATAGACGCTTAGGTCGCCCCTCTTTCTCCCTTATGAGTTGTTTGTATCCTCTTTCCTTTGCGAAGATTAACAAGGACATGCTTGTACGTGATACCTGTGAGCTTGGTAATCATACCAGAAGCACTTATATTAGCTCTAGTCATAGGAGTTCTCAGTTGTTTGATCTGATACATTCGGATGTTTGGGGACCTTGCCTTATTTCGACAGTTAATGGATTTCATTATTTCGTGAGTTTTATTGACTGTTGCTCTCGAGTTACTTGGTTATTTTTGATGAAAAATAAGAATGAGGTTTTTGCATGCTTTAAGGATTTTCACAGGGAGATTCAGACTTAGTTTGGTGCAGTTGTGAAGGCCCTGAGGTCTGATAATGGCACAGAATATACGAATCAGTCATTCGCAAATTACCTGTCATCACATGGGATTCGACATCAGTCTACATGTCCTACACACCACAACAGAATGAGGTTGCAGAGAGGAAAAATCGCCACCTCATTGACGTTGCGAGGAGTATGATGATATCCACGAATGTCCCAAAACATTTATGGGGACGAGCAGTTATGACAGCAGCTTATTTGATAAATTGAATACCCTTCATAGTATTGGAGTGAAAATCTCCATTTCAGGTACTGACTGACACCAGAGGAGATGTGTTAGAGCTACGGACATTTGGTTATGTATGCTTTGTGGGATACTCAATTGATCAAAAGGGTTATGTTTGCTAGAGTCCGGTCGAACGACGTCTGTTTGTGAATATGGATGTGACATTTAGATAATTTGAGTCTTCCTTCACACAAGGGGCAATTCACCCATTTGAGGACTTGCCTCAGTATGGGCGAGGGGGAGTATATGGCGTGAGGGGGAGAGTGGCATGAGAGGTGAGCCACAAACAATGACTGTAGGGGCAATTCCTTGCCCTTACCCTGCTCAAGATACAGATGGCGGTGAGGAGATGAGTCTAAGTGATATTGATACTCCGGAGTTGAGCTACAGGTATCACAGGAGATGAGATAATACTGAGATGCGAGCACTTGTCCCATGTCCCGATGCTCGGTCGACCTTGACTCTGGAGACACCTGTATCATCCATTACAAATCACTCAGCACCCACAGGTGACATTATTCCTTTCCACCCTTCTCCTTCACCCTTACCGTTAAGGTGAACTACTTGTGTCACTCAGGATTTCCTCATGATATTACTCATCATATATCTTACTATCATATATTACCCAGCCCAGGGCCTTTATTGCTTCTTCGGATAGTGTCTTTGTGACTAAGTGTTGGCAAGTTGCAAAGGAGGATCCAAAGTGGAGAGCTGCTATGATAGAAGAATTGGAGGCCCTTGTGAAGAATGCCACCTGGAAACTTGTGTGACTGCCACCTGAGAAGAAGACTGTTGGGTGCAAGTGGGTGTTTACTGTGAAGCAGAACCCAGAAAGAGCAGTAGAGCGATACAAGGCCCGATTGGTGGCAAAGGGTCACAGCCAAACTTATGGCATTGATTATGATGAGACTTTTTCACCAGTCGCCAAGATGAATACTGTCAGACCCTGGTCTTCACAGCAGCTAACAAAGGATGGAATTTGTATCAACTCGATGTGAAGAATGCATTCCTCCATGGTGATCTGCTCGAAGAGGTGTAGATGGACATCCCTCCCGGCTTTGGCATTGCTCAGCCTGCTGGAAAGGTTTGTCAACTCAAGAAATCCTTATATGGTCTGAAGCAAGCCCCAAGAGCATGGTTCGACAGATTCAGGAGGGCTATGGTCGGAATGGGATATCATCAGATCAACGCCGATCATACTATTTTTCTTAGGCACACAGGAGATCATACCACAATGCTGGCAGTCTATGTGGATAACACGATCATCACAGGTGATGAAAGTGAGATAGCAAAGCTAAAAGCGAGACTAAGCAAAGAATTCAAGGTGAAAGACCTAGGACAAATGAGATACTTCCTTGGGATATGGGTAGTTCGAAGGCCCGAGGGGATAACCTTATGCCAGAGGAAGTACATCCTAGATTTACTCAAGGAGACAGGTATGATAGGCTGCAAACCTGCCAAGATACCAATCGAGCAGAAAGTGATTTTGAGTGCTAAAGCTGGTGAGCTAGTTGACAGAGTAAGATATCAGAGGTTGGTGCGACGACTGATCTACCTCAGCCATACCCGACCTGACATATAGTGTGGTGAGTAGGTATATGCAAGACCCTAGAAAGGGTCACATGGATACAGTGTACCAGATATTGACATACTTGAAGAATGCACCAGGAAAGGGGTTGACCTTTCGGAAGATGGGCACTTGAACATTGGGGTATTGTCATTCGGATTGGGCTAATTGTGTTGATGACAGAAAGTCCGCATCTGGATACTGCGTGTTTGTAGGTGGCAATTTAGTCTCCAGAAAAAGCAAGAAACAGTCAGTGGTTGCCCGTTCTGCAGCTGAAGCAGAGTACAGAATTACTGAGATGATGTGGTTGAGGTCACTTCCAGTGGAGTTGAAGATGAGTGAAGGAGCACAAATGCATTTATGGTGTGATTACAGATTAGCTATCAACATTGCAAACAATCCAGTTCAACATGACAGAACCAAACATGTGGAAATTGACAAGTTTTTCATCAAAGAGAAGCTGACCAGTGGACTCCTAGAGTTGAGACATGTGACTACCAATGAGCAAATTGCTGATTGTCTCACCAAGGACCATAGGGCAGTAGATATGGATAGACTTTGTAACAAGATAGACTTAGATCGATATCTTTCCCCCATTTTGAGGGGGAGTGTTAGAATGTTAGGTGTGTTGGAATGTTAGATGTGTTAGGTGAACTCCCACCTATATATATCGAGATGAAATGTATGAGTTGTAACAGATTCAACATTCAATAACAAGTTCACTACAATTTTTCTCTATTTTCAATAAGTTCACTACAATTTCTCTCTATTTTCAATAAGAAGAAACCGAGCCAAGCACTGAAATTCTAGCCCAAAAAAGCTAAAGCCCGAAAAGAAGGAAAAATCCAGCCCAAGTTAGACCCGATTTCCACGAAACCAAAATATGATTGATTGAAATATGGCTCGTGTCACCCAAACAATGAAGAGCAAGCAAATGGCAAAAAATGAAGTGTTATGTAGCTTGTGTCACCCAACCAATAAGGAGACAACACATGGAGAAAAAATTCCCTCTTTGTTACCTATAAATAGATGCACAACATATGAAGAAGGGGGAGGGATCATGTGGAAAAGAGAAGAAAGAAAGAAGAAAGAAGAAAGAACGAGAGGAAAAATATTAGAGAGAAAAACTCTTGTAAAAAAAAATTGGAAAGGAAATAAGTGAAATTTGCTCAAGGAAGCCCCCAAGAGCGACCTCTGACCCCGGAAATTACTTATTTTCAAACAAGCTTCCATTATTTAATTTTTACTCCAAGAGAATGGTTTTCACCCCCAACATATTTATTTATTTATTCGATATTAATATTTTAACCAAACAGGTCAAAATCTGACCATACCAAATTTCATATCAACACCAAAATCAATCATGATTAGTTAAACAATCCAAGTTAAGAAATAAATATCCGTAACTTAGTTGCCTTAGTTTGAGCTTTAATATTATACCAGAAACCCAGATTTATCTTCTGCGCAACTTCCACCAAATTACATATGAAAACGCACTTAAAGGATTACCTGTGCTATATGTGGAAGGGAACGCGGACTTGACAAAAGATGCTTCACTCTAGGTGTTGGCGTGACAATTTCTCCTGCATCATCTATATCTGAATGAGCAGCTACCATGCTGTGTAATATGGATAATGCCGCCTCTCCTACCTATGAGTAGTAATCCTTTTAGGATTGTGTTAATCGTGCAACAATATGATGAAACTTTTTCAATGCATATATTGCCTATTCACTAAAAAGTAAGTGGAAAATAGCATAAAGCATACCGCAATTAAAACTCACAAACTGAGCTTTGACATAAAAAGATTAGTCAAAATAAGTATAGAGCACTAGTGAAGGACAGAGAAAATGTGACTGGATGATTTGAAATCCGCCAGTCTGAAAATGTTCAAGGAAATGAGATGCCATAATCAATTGAGTTGTACTTCACTCGTTAAGGTCTTAGAGCGCTTTAACAATGACTACCTATCAATAGATATACTTTGATTTCACATTAACCTTGTTATTGGATCTAAAAGACCTTAGTATCATCATGCTCATGGTCAGCGATAACAAGACATAATTTTAAGCTATTTTAGCCAACATCCTACGTGGTAAATTTACAAGAGTAAAAGAAGGATCAATCTACAGTTTGAACTTATATAACAAAAAGAGCGTACCATAGCAATGATCTTTGGCTGTTCTGTGCAAAAACATTGGATAATAAGGTGAATAATTTTCTTTAATATGACATCTTCATCATATGAAATAGGATCATATCATGCTACCAGATTTATCTACACTAAGCAAACAATCTAAACGCATCTGCTACAATATTGTTATACCATTATATTTGGAAATTAGAAATTGTTCAAGACAATTTCAAGAATGTTTTATGACGATTACAAGCTCATCTGCCAGGTAGTATAAGAAACAACTGAGGTGTATCCCCTTTTTTTTGAAATAGTGGATCCTTTTGTATTCTAGTTTGGAACATGAGATTGTCAAAGAAAAGCTGGGATTCCCAAGCTCCGGATTCAAAAGAAGTGGGAAAATAAGATGAATTTACTGATTTTAAAAATTGCATTTACCAAAATTAAGGTCATTCTAATTCTAAAAGGCAAGGCATTAGCGTTGGCCCTAGAACTAGTTGTCAACACATATTGTAAAAGGTTTGGTTCTCACAGAACCATGTGAATAAACGGAAGAGACCCCTCTATGACTTTAATATAATGCAGTATTTTATTTAAAAAAAAAACGGAAGAAATTTTTGGCAAAATAAAAAGGTCATTCTAATTCTACTGAACTGTACCTGAATGGGAGTAAGAACAGGAACTCGAACAGACATTGCCCATCGAAGTTCACGTATGTCTCGAAGTCTTTTCCAGTCTAGCATCCCAGATGCCCAGCATCTTGTTTTCCAATCAATTTGCTTAGTGGACCAAAATCTTCGAATTGCATCCTTCTCCACTGGCCCAACTTTTACACTCTCTGTGTTAACAAACATCCATTCCTTTAGGGGTTCCATGAAAGCACTAGCAGCAATTAAGTTAGATTGTAACGGTATAGCTGTTCTTTCTGAGGTTTCATGAACTACAGTGAGCAAGTCAACAGCAAGCACACATCCTCCAACCAAGACACATGCCTCGACATTCGATAAAACCTTCATTAGGACCTACAAAAGAGAGAAATTGAATCGAAGACAATTTGTCATCCAGCTGACATAATAACATGCCACATTGCAAGCTTATTCTGTTTCTATAAGTGAAATTGTCCTCTAGCAGACATAATAATCAACCCTAAACAGTTGCAACTATAAGCATGCAATTAATATATGTAAACCATAACAACATTAATCAGAATGCAAATAGTTTCACAATGATGTGCTCAAAACGCTACTTCATAGCCATGATTATTTTAATTTTAACAAGCACCAACCTCGATGTAAGGGTAGACAACAAGTTGATTGCAAACAAGACACTAACAGTAAACTAGTCATTTGATCAATTTCTTGAAATGGAGTTACAATGAACTTTGTTGCAACAGTATTCTGCAAAGTCGTTTCATATCTTTCTCATGAAGCACAATTCAACGAGGCATTCTCATGCTGAAAAGTGCATGATTTCTACTCACCAAACCTACCCAGTAAATCCCGCCCGTAAACAGGGTCTGGGGAAGGTGAGATTTAAGTATTCATACCCTTACCTCAAAAGGGATACAAAGACTGTTTCCATAAAGATCCACAACTCGAAAAACATTAGAAATATTTGAAAATATTAAAATTAATTAAAAAAAAATTAGAGTTAGTGAAAGATGCAGATGAAAAAAACTTTACATAAATTGCGAAACCTCTTGTAAACAAAAATAATCATAACCGACCCTCTAGTCTACCTTAGCTACCACAGTTTACTCAAGATCAAGTACGACATACATAAACCATATATATATATATATATATCTAATCGTAATTAGACGTCTTCAACTCATCCTATCAGAGGTCATGTCCTTATAGAGTTCTCGTTCCGTTAAATCTAATCGAATTTGGTCTTCCCACGTTCTGCTAGGTCTCTCTCTCCCTCATCTCCCTTCAACTTGGAGCCCTTCAACTCGCGTGACGGGCTCGTTGGCACGCCTTCTACGTACATGTCCAAACCATATCCTCACTCTCTCAACTTGTCACTGATACATGTGATCCCCAACTTAACCCTAAGAACTACATTCAGGATTGTATCTAATCGCGTGCAACCACACATCCATCTTAACATTCTCATCTCTACGACTTCAAACTTCCGCACCTGCGACAGTCTCATAGCCCAACACTCTTACCCATACAACATGACTGATCTTATAGTTGTCCTATATAATTTTTCCTTCAACTTTAGTGGGAATTTTTGGTTGCATAACACTCCAATAGCCGATTTCCATTTCACCCATCCAGCCTTGATGCGATGGATAATGTCGCATTCAACACCTCCATCTTTTTGTATGACAGAACCTAAATATTTGAAACTATCCTTTTTGGGAAGTATTTGGTTCGCAATCATAACTTTCATTCCACCTTCCTCCGAATCATCAACGAAATTGCACGCCATGTACTCAGTCTTCGAGCGACTCAAGCATGTCCTTTGGCCTCTAACGTTTCCTTCCAACGCTCTAACTTAGTGTTAACCTCCTCATGCGTCTATGTCACAAAAACAATGTCATATGCAAACAACATACACAATAGTACTTCATCTTGTATGTCCCTGGAGAGTACATCCATAATTATCGGAAAAAGAAATGGACTTAGCGTTGAACCATGGTGCAACTCTATATATATCAGGAAGTACTCTGTTTCACCCACTGGTGTCCGTGCACTAGTTTTCGCGCTCTCATACATATCCTTTATAACCCTCACATACCACACGGAACCTCCTTGGTTTCATGCTCCCCATTCCCAGTATTACAAAGTAAACCAACAAATAGGTCATAGAGAGAACACAGAGAGCACTATCCCCATGAAACTGATTCTAATAATACCCCCCAACAAGGTTATATAATCATAGAATTGCAATTATGTTGTTCATCAACATTTGTTTAGAAATCTCACGAACTCTTAATTAACTATGTCGTTAACACAGTTATTATGGAGACCACCACATAGAAGAACATTATAGACGATAAATTATCCTTGTCACATAGCAATCATTAACAGTGCTACATAAACTAAAATGTAGATTCCAACACTAATCATCATTTCCTGTTCCACAGGATACCTGTAGCAAATTGATGCATAGCAATTCCAGTTCTAGGAGTATCCGCGCTAAATACATCGTGATCCTGAAACAACGTCAAAGCTAACCCAGCAACACATGTAAAATTTGGCAATCAATGAGTATTCAGACAAAAGACTTCCTGATCCTGAAACTACTTCAAAATTAACACAAAAACAGACATAAAAAGGCTCAAAGCTAAGACCTCCTGACCCTCACACCTTCATGCTCAGTCGACTAACTGATCCTAGAGCACCCAATAAGAGAAGTTTCAGAGAGTTGGAATAATTTCAGAATAATCACATATCAACAGTTATATATTCTTCAAGATGACACTTCGAGATATACACAAGATTGTTTTAGCTACTTATCAAACTGAAGATCCTAGTAGCTTTGCCATTGCAATTCTTGTACAATGATATGAATAAGGGCCAGTCTAAACAGACCGCACAGACAAATTCATTTGAATTAAAGTGGTCAATCTGTAAATGTGGAAATGGAGAATGCATGTCATAGATATCCGAAATTAAAGTCATCTTTGGTCCGTAAGGATGGAAGTCATTCAATGAGATACTCCCCTTCTTGTCAGCTTTTTCAAAACTACACGTGTTTTTATTCACAAATTCTCACTCAATGCTGTTGTTGCACCATCAACCATTTGCACCCTCTTTTACCATTTTCAATTGGACCCCTTCTAGATTTCCAGTAATAGTTGCCTCTTTCCATTGATAAATACTGCAACAACCAATGTTCCCGTCATGTTAGAAGCACACCACACTCCAAATTTCAGCCTCCTCTAGTCAGCTACGAGATTTCTACCATCCATATCTTAAGATACAATTTTCAACTGATAGATCAGTCAAATAATTCTAGAGCTAGAGAAAGTTCTGCCTGAAATGTCCATAAGATCCTGTGACCCTACATTCACATATCCAATATGTGAGTCCTATTTGCTGGCTGAAACCATTCTGCACTGTCCCGTAGTTCCAGTTGAAATTTTGAGGGAAACACTCTAAGCTATTCAATCACTTGAGTGCTGCAATCTGAAAATCTTATTCACCAATAATATAACAAATCCCTGCAGTAGTGGTGAATGCAATTTATGTCGTTACTAGTAATCTTGATACTAGATAAATTACCTGACGAACTGCATTGCTCCTGGCTCCAAAAGATTATGAGCCTTACAGAGTCTTGCATACTACCAACATAACCCCATACATGAAGTGATAGGGAAAGCTCAGAAAACTATTCTGCTTGTCATTATTCGTATCTAGCATCACATTATTAAGCATCAGTTCACCATAAATGAACATTATAGAGCATTCCCCCAGAAATTCCACAGCTGACAGCCTAAACTCATATTTTATCCACCAGAATGAACATTCAGACATAAACTTAAAATATGAGAGAGTGCATTAGCCAAACGGCTTTACATCCTCAACTTATGCCTGAAAGAGTTCACTGAATTTTATACTTTGGCAGAAATGCCTAACATGCTATAAAAACATTTTTTGTTGATGTATTGGGTTTCAAATGCATTTTCTATCAATGGGAAATTTAATTACTGAACTCTATCCTGGACAGAGAATGGAGGGCAAGGAAATGAAGCAGTCAAATTTTTTACCTTCAAAAGAAGAAGCAGACGGTGTCGTAGAGCTCTATCATTTGTTCTGTCCACGAGTACTGTAACATGTGCAGTACCTTCAAATGGACCTATCAAGTTGCAGTGTTGCTCGTACACAATTGCCATAGCCCTTGCACAGAGCTCCCTAACCAAGGAACCTCCCCCGCCTCCAAAGCCATCTAATCTTCCCAAATCACACCAATCATCAGAAGGCCCCACTTCATCAGGAACAGCACCATCTGCAGTCAGCCCAGTGTCTGCATCACACAGAAATCGATGATAAAGTGCTCTGAAAAACATAACTGGGTCGCGCAGAGGGAAATCCTGCGCCCTACCACCACTTCCACTCTCAAGCAGCAGCCGAAGGTAATATTGGCCCACACAGACTTCTTTGGCTAAGCTGGGATACCGAACAGAAAATTCGGAATAGTTCCACGAAATTTGAGGTACAATTTGTTGCCCACCAATAGATTCTTTAGTTGTACCTCCAGGAATAATATCTTCCGTTCGTTCCTTCTCGAGGTCAAGTTTATGAACCTCAGCCTGCAAAGCCTCCATTAGTTCCTGCCTGGTACGCTCATTCCAGATCAAGTCTGCACGGTTATGATCAAGACCAAAAGCTAGCCAAAAATCAGGCCAATTCAATAGCAATTTTCCGCATCCCACGAGAGCATTCTCAATGACCACCTGTGCTGGAGCAGATATGCCTGACTGCTGGGGCCAAGATGCAGCAGCATCAAATTCAGATGTCCCTGCAGCACTTGTTTCAATTGAATCACTGGCATGAACTGCATTATCAGCAGATGCACCAGGTGATGAATGATCATTTTGAGGGACTCCTGTAGCCAGGATCTCATTCGAAAAGTTTTCACCAGAATGAGTAAGAGAAGACTGAACAGTCTGAACGGGTCCAGTATTTGCATTCGCTGCCAAGCCATTCAAACTTTGATTCGGATAGACACTTCTTGGACGTGCTTGTTCACTACCTTCAGCATAGTCACCAGAAGACAAATTAAGACCCTGAGATGGTGCTACTTTCACTACATGATTTCTTCTCTGTTGAAGCAGGCGTCGCTGTCTTCTACTCATCAAGGAAACATCCTGATTAGATATTACTTCATCTGAATTTCCATTAGTTCGTGTATGCAAATAGGCAACTAGACCAGGTGGAAGAACTCTAGATAACAAATCAAGGGCAGGCTGATAGGAATCAGCCCAAAGAGACACAAGCTGTCTGCTGACATCACGTCGTTCACCAGCAGAAAGGTAAAATGCATGTAACAAATGCCTTAGCAGTGCACCATCACGTAGTGCTGCATCCCTCATTGATTCTGCAGCAACAGCATCTTCTTCTGCTATGGAACGCATGATTACTGCAACTGTTTCTCGGACACTTTCTGCAGGATGCCCAAACAATGCAAACAAGCGCCGTCGTAAGCCAGCTACAAGACGCAGCAATTCAACAAAAACTGGAAATTGGGTAGTTTCACTGTGTGGTTCGCATATCATCGCTTCCAGAACTTCAACAACAGCCATCGACAACAATGGAGAAATAGAAATTGGCTTCAACCTACTAACAAGGACAGTTAGATAAATCTGATCACCAAATAATACAGATTTTGTATGCATAATTGTAGCGTGTTGCTCTCCTTTTGCATCCGACGACACAAATGTATCTCCTGGGCCACCGCCAATAAGCATCGCAATAAGTCCTGTAGTTTCAGCAGCTACACTCTCAGATCCATTTCTAAGGAGCCCCATGATCCTCGCAACAGCAGCAGGAAAAGACATAACATGTGAAGCAGCACTTTTTGAAGTCAACAACCTGCGTAAGCAAGCAACAAAACCAATAACAGTAGCAGCCGCTTTTGGAGAAGGAGGTGGCAGGGGAGGGGATTCGGCAGGAAGGTTTGGAGCAGCAGGAAGTAGCGTAATCAAGGCCATCAATGTCACCTCGGGCACTTCAATGCTAATGGGAACTCCACTGTAAGGAATGCATGCATTAAACTCCCTTATCCTCCGCCACAATTTAGCCCTTGAACCAGGGATAGAGCCCCCCTCAGCTACAGCATCTTTGGCAGCTACTGCTAGGTGCTTCAAATGCATCATTGCAATTTCAACATCAGCAACAGCCCGTTGCTGTTGTTGAGGATTAAGTAAATGAACTCTACCACAAGGAGGATCAACCCGATGACCAGGCATCGTTAGCCTTGGCAATATGGACACAGGGCATTGACCCTGCACAAGACAAGCCACATATTAATCTAAATCTTATCCAATACGATTGCTGGTGATAACTCAATCTCTATGATCATTATATGCTTTTATATGCATCCAACGCAAACACTAGAAGTCCAACCGAATCCTGCAAACTGTACCGACTTCAAAAACTATTAGCAGAAAATGCATTCCTAATAATTCCAAAAGACACAGCTGCATACTTCGGTTTGTAGAACATCCAGAACTGCTGCAAGTAAGCCATCTCGAGAGGTGCTAGCATACACCTGGAAGAATCATCAAAAGCAAGCAATATTACTCTCTTGAAAAGTTTCCACCAAATCAAACCTTGACAAAGATACCATACTTCGCAGAGCTAAAATTACTTACATGGACAGGACATCCATCACAAAATTCAACAGCAAACATCTGTGGCTCCTCAGCAAAACGAACAAGGGCGCTAACTGAAGATAAAGGTCGAACTATAACAGCCTGCACAATGAATGCAATTCATATCATGGAAAATAATTATGAACTAGAGACAACAATCAGAAATAAGTGTCGTGGCTCAGTCATGCTTAAGTAGAGGCTTGAGAGACAGCAGCAAAAAGGTGAAACCTCTAGTACTGCCACATGGAAATTCCCCAACCTTATATAAGAGAGTTAAAAAAATTGAGATTCCTCAGTTATTTGGTAAATTACTCTACCTCTCATCTAAAAGGTCAATTGAGTGTCTGCGGACGCGAAATACGGATGAGCCAAAAATAAGGAACATACTAAAACATCAGGAGTTGGAACATAAGAAAATTATTGCATTAGTGAAAAATGAAAGAACAATTGCAAAAAAGGCTTAATAATCCACGAATCGAAAAAAAATTAATAAACAAACTCAGAGACAACACTGAAGTTCAACTGCAAGGTACCAATCAACAGAGCCTCCTGGGTACAAAATAATTGAACATGGTGTCATATATGAAGTGCTTGGAAATAAATTTGTAAGCCCTCTGAATGGTAGGCAAATTTTTATTAAGAAAACAAGACAAACCCCAGAATTAATTCCATAAAAAGTGCAACACTTACGGCAATTTGAAGCGCATTCTTACTTCATAGTTTTCTGGGCGCCTTTCAACAAGTGAAGCCTTGGTAAGAATAAGCTGACGAGAGACAGCATCACCAGAATCCCCAATTCCGCCTTTTGGTCCCAGTGCCAAACTCAATCCGGAAGAACGCACTGTTCCATGGGCTGCGGTACGCAACCTTGTAACAGACCAACCACCAAGTGGAGTCTCTTCTGCCCCCACAGCTTCCTTTGCTAATTTTTAAATATTCAAATGGAGGACCATCAGCATATATCAGGAAGGTGAAAGCAGGAAGGACTACAAATGCAAAAGGCTAATTATCTTAAAGTCAAAGCTTACCCCTTCGCTTCGTATACTCTGTAATTGAAAGTGACTGCGAAGTATCAACAACTAAGGATACTCCAACCATAGAAATAGCAGTTCTAGTCTGGAGGAAAATGTTTAAACAGAATCCAATTAGTAGTTGATATTAGTCTGCAGCAGTAAACTGTTTTAAAGTATTGATATAAAGTTGCCTGCAGAGTCCTTGGCAACTTGCAGAGATAAAATGGTGACTTTATTTCCAATACAAGAGAAAAGGACAGAACTGAAGAGAGTAGATTCCATACTAAGTTTGATATAATAGCAGTATTCGTAGTCCCTGAAGCAGCTTGGAAAGCTTTAGATTTCCTTCCATATAAGGAACATAAAATGAATCCACCATGGTCAACATTTTTTCTTCCATATGCTTCAGAGAGAAGAACTATGGCAGGAGAATCCATATCTCTGAAGTCTAAGCACCATCGAAGGTCTCCAGAGTTCAAGTCCATTACTTCCACCCCGATATATGTAACTTTCATTTTCTGTACCAGAAAATTTATCCAAATCATTATGAAGATGTGAGATATATATATATAGATAGATAGATGTCCATTTAAAATCAAAAACAAATATATATATATATATATATATGTCCATTTAAAACAAAAAACAAATAGATATGTCCCAACAATAGAAAATTAGCAAAAGAACATGAGCAAGCGCCAGGTTACACATAAATGTTACTGGCCAATTCAGAGAACCAGGGTTCAATTTCATCTCCCAGACAAAAGTAATAAAGAAAAAACTTGATTTTCAACATATCAAGGAAAGGCATCATCAAAGTATAGAAATATAAACATAACCTATATTTTCCAATCATCTTTTTGAAAAATAATACACAACTCAGAGCATTGGTTAATGATAATACAGTTTGAGTTCCAGATCCCTCTCACGCAGAATACAAAAGTTAGCATCCTAATGCAATTGCAGTAAGAAGAAACAGGGAAAAATATGTTAGTGTGTTTTGAACTTACTGGAAAGTGAAGAAACAAGATCAACATAGAAAATTGCCACCGGCAAAAAAGGTGGGCAAGGAAATTGAATATTTAAACTAGAACTGCCAACTCAAAATGGTTATATTAACCAATTGAAGCTAACCTGAAGACTCCATATTTAAATCATACAAGAGCACAAATAATTCAAGGAAACAATTAAAAAAAAGTGTGAAATCAATGGCATTCTTAGCAAATAACCTCAAGTACACAGAAAAGAACTCAAGTACATTAAATCAACTGGGAGTATCAAAATACAGTGCTATGCCAAAATGTCGAGATGGACGGAAGTAGATTAGAGCAACTGTTACTGCAAAACATGATCTACTTATAACGAGCAATTGCAGCTTGTAAAGATGTAGAAAGCAAAACTGGACTACAAGCTCACTAATCAGACGATGTTACTCAGCTAATAGCATTACACAAAGAGAGCTATGATCAACTAGTTAAAGTATGCAATGGACAACTGCGACAGTGTACCAGATACTATCAGGTTTCAATGATAAAAAAAGACGATGATAGGGTAACCATATGAAAGAGTAATGGTAATAATGATTGATATATATTGAGTCTTGATATCTCAAGTGGTGCAACACCTTCAGTAATATCTTAAAGACCTCAGGATTCGATACTCTGGTAGAGCGAAGCTCTCCAGGAAAGGTGGAAAAGGGGTATGTGTGTTTAGCTATCAAAAAAAATAATGATTGCTATATGACTGTAACTTCCAAGTAGATGAAAATTAATATCCAACACCTTGCAAAAGGGATACCAGAGATAATACCGAAATAGTGAAAGAAGTTGCATTTGTAGCAGATTAAAAATGTGCAAGTGCCTCTTCTCGTTCTCTATGACATTGGTGGAAAGAAAGAAATATTTGCCGTGATGAAAACCAATCTAGTGAATTTCCCACTAATAAGTTTTAACTATTGAATCATTTCCATACAATACCAGTAGAGTATAGATGTTAGCATTGGTACATACCCCCACAATTGCGTCCAGTGAATGACAATGTCATGGAGAATATAAGAAAGGAACAATTTTGATTACTTGTGAGAGTATAACAAATTAGTAGAGCTATAGATAACAGATCAAAGAACACGAAAATCATTTGCTCGAGAATGTCAACTAGAACGTTATAGCATCAAAGATTACAGCGTTTGAGCATAAAGAATGGTCTAGTTTAATGCAAAAGAACTGAGTAGCGATGCCCCAGCAAATATCCATAGTACATATGACTTCCAATACTTCAAATCAGAAAGATCAATCACAATCAGTTTCAGTAATAATTAAGGGTAAAATCAGAGAAACACAATAAAAAGCAAAATTAAGACAAAAGATCATAGTCTTAGAAAGATAAATAGAAGAAACTCGGTGTGGGACTTAC
>JAOWBN010000003.1:1002691-1024701 GCA_028565015.1 Pinguicula moranensis | reverse complement strand
GAATAATTTTTTGCAAACACTATTTTTTGACTTTTGTTGTAGTAAAGCATATTTTGCAAACACTCTCTCATTTTTTTACAAAAGCTTCTTTTTTCAAAAGACCTTTTGAAAAGTTACTTCTGACAAGCACAAGAACTTGCAAACACCCCAATAAAGTTCAGATGACACGAACCTCTCTAGTAGGCGCTCATAATCAATTATTAGTTGGCGATGGGCGTAGGACGGGAGGAGGTAGACGATTGCTCCCTGCAGGTCACACACCTCATTGCGAATGCAACTAAGGCTATCTTTCAATTTTCCCAAGGCCACACCAGTAGTCATGCTCTCCAGTTGAGCATCAAAGTCCATTCTGCCCACCTCCCTCTGCATGCCTAGAATTCCCAAGCCCATAAGGATTTCAAGCCCTCCAACTCCCCATTCTTCATTATGGAGTTCGGAGAAGTCAAAGTTGCAAAGCGGGGAGAAAATGAGGTTTTTCATCAGACGTAGACATGGTGCAAATATTTGGGTAGGGAAACATAAGCAGGTAAAGGGTACTTATAGCCGCGAGATACCTCTCCAGGTTCGAAGAAAGCTAAGTGTCTTACCTATCAGTTTCACCACTACCCAGGGCAGTTCAGGAAAAGCTGCCAACCTAGAGAATATCAAGAAATGTATGCCACTAAGCTAACCAAAAATAGAAATTACAGGTGGTAATTAAAATTGTGCAGCTTGGGACCCATGAAAGGATAAGAGTCAATCGGCGACACCTTACAACAGTTGTGTGGGTTCCTTGTAGCCAGACACACTCTTGAGGGAAGTCCGAGGACAATCCTATATGAGACAAAGTTTCTTCCTAGTCTGCCACGAAAAACAAAACGAGACACCGATAATTTGACACAAAAGGAAAAAAGAAGAAATCACAGCGTATGCAGAATCTTGAAACATTCTAAGGTGAAAATCATGTATACAGTTAATGCAATGTTCATAGGAGGATTCTAACCTCAGACGCCCGAGCAAGGCAAATAATACATCTTCAAAGGGTAAGGACTTCATCCAACCCCTTATGTTCTCTTGGAGGGGTTCGTGGTGAGGATCGGGAATAGGTTTGGACGGGAGAAAATGAGGATCTTCAAAATTTTCATCCTTATGAAGATCAAGGTGCTTGGCATCATATGTAGCGTTGCTTCAGACTAACTACTTTCAAAGAGTTGTCCATGCCTTCTAGGCAGCTTCCCTCATCAATTCGGTGAGTATCTCCTTAAAGACTGGACCCCGGAGACATTTCTCCAAGATCTCCTCTTGCATCCACGGCTTTGCCACTTCGTACTCTTCCTTGTATGCCCAAAGTTGAGGCTCACGCTCATTCTTTGCACTTTGAGCTTCTTCTAGCAGGGGATGGTAGGTTCTCTGTGTCTCTTTTACAACTGCTTTTGCCGTAGCTGTACAATCCTTAGCTTGCCGTCCCCATCAAGTCTGCCACCCGCGCATAAGACGAGATTGCTTCTCGTTGCATCAACTTCATCATCTTTTCCATATGAGTCCCAACGGCATTCATAGAGCCAAAAGGGGGAATACATTGAAATCTAAAACAAAGAAAAATGCTACATACAAACTCGGTGGAGTATCGTCCTAGGGCCATCACTTCGTGTGGCTCCTACACCGCCAACACCCCAGATTCACCCCAAGGATGTTCACATTAACCAATTGGATAATAGTCTTGCCATATCCCTCGTGGGTCACTCTCTTGGAAGCCGTCTCCGACCGGCGAGACCAGTCTTGCTGCAATTGCATATACTATCGGTCTGCCTCCTCTTCCTGCTCAATCGATAACTTCGTTATGAACGGGAGGTACACAGGTATCCCCGCGGTCAGGTCTTGAGGGAGAATACTTTCTTCTTCTTTCATTTCTTCTCCACCACTTCCTAAGGGTGTTCCACAAGGATGTCACCAGTATTAGGCAACCCAGGGGATGGAATAGTTAGCGGCTGGCGGAAATCATCTGAACCATTGAGAAAGGCATCCACATGATCCGTCATTTGAACAGGGGGAGAGCTTGGGGCGATGTCTGCGCCAATTTTTGTTGCCTCGGTTGCCATAGGATTCAAGAAAGGTCAAACGGGAATGATAAGAGATTGAAGCACTTTGATCTGTCCTGTTGACCTCCTAATGAATACTTTCCTGATCATGATGTCGGTTGCAAAGCGTAAAATAGTAATGAGTACACATCACAATGCATGGTTCTTTCGTATGGCATATCCAGGAGCAAAGACTGCATTTCCCCAAGGAATTTGCGATATATACCAGTGCAGGTGAGAGCCTTGCCAAAGAAAAAAACACTTCTTCAGATACACCTTGTCTTCACATTGATATTGGAGTATCAGGGAGGTGATATTTTCAAGAAAAAGCAAGCGATCGGGCTTAGGCTAATTGTTGGATTTGTGCCAAGCAATTGTAAAGGACAGGGAAAAAGGAGGGGACTTCATCATCTTCGCTATATGAGTCCCGAAGAAGAAATGCTTTTTCCAATCCTCATTGGAGAAAACCTGACGTGACATATTACTTATACCCAAATGAGGATGAAGATACATGCGCCTGTTGTTTTTATCCTCAGGGAAGAATTAACAGAGGCTCAACAAAAAGTGAATAAATTGCCTAGATCCGATTCAAGGAACAAAATACAAAACAAAAAAAGGAAGGCAATCAAGTTGGTGTACGTGTTCAAAGCTAATTGAAAGGGTGCAATATCACAAGCTTGAAGAAATTTGACAATAAAGGGGTGAATGGGGAAATGAAGCCCCCTTATAGTTGCGCTTTAAAAATCGTGAAACATCTTGGGGGAGATGAAGGAATTTCACTTTGAAGAGTTGGAACAATCATATCGTAATCCCCTTGTATGCGACATCGAACCCTAATTTTATCTAAGACTCCATGATCTACTTGATAAAACATCCCGACAAAGGGTAAATCTCCAATTGACCCCCTCTTGCCAGAGGAAACATCAGAGGGTCGGCAATTGAGATCTTGCTCCAGTTCGTAGCCCTGAGCCCAGATCGTCGGCCATGCAATCGCCCCTTAGAGGCCTTATCCGCTCCCCCAGTTTTGATCGATTTCACCATGTCACTAATATCACATAATGGTGGGAACAAGCTAAAGGAAACTAAAAGAAAAATTAGAAGTAACAAAATGTACCTACAAAATGAAGCAGTAAAGCGACTGCGAAGGAAAGTAAGAGACTCAGGAAGACAGGCGGGATATACAGCTCGAACATCACTCAAGTGAAAACGAGAAAGGTCCAGAAAGTTCAAGGGCTATATTTAGTAATCATATCCATGTAAAAATATTGATACGCTCTTGTATGTATTCTTCGAATAGATCGTTTGGCTAATGAAAAAAATGAGGTAATTTTTGGGTAATACAGTTGGGTACCCTTATACTTCTTATTTCTTTGTATCTTTTCTCTCTAATAGTTATATAATGTAAATCAAGAAAATATTAGCGAAGTATGAGTATACACTCACACCCTTCACACATTTTTTCCCTAGTTTCATCACGATGTAGCCTAAAATAAACAAAAATATAGTGTTTGAATTCATGAAATCAACTCTTACCCTTTTTTTGAAAATTAAAGTTTTATTAAAAAGGAAAAATAAGGCAAATGAGCCCAACTTAACTTGCAGATTGGGTGTAACCTTATCTACGGGCCTGGTTTAGCTGAAGCTTACATATTCAAGATACGCATATAATTATATTGATCAAATGATCATGGAATCGCTGTAAGTACCGCAGAAAATGATCATTGTTTTCTCGAGAGGGTGATGAATTTCCGGCGCACTTGCGGCGAATTTACCTACATATTCGACCCGGCTGCCAGAAGGCTATCCTTAGTCTGGACTCTCTGGCCCAATTGGTATTTTCTTGGCCGATCAGTCCCTTGTTCGGCCCAATTCCGCTACCAGCAGCTCCAAATCTGAATTTGAGAAGTGTGCCTCCGTCTTTGACTCTTCCTCCAATATCCTACTTCTTTTTCCTGGCAGCAAATCTGCGCAAATCACGGTTGGCTTGTCTCTGTCCAATCGAACCTGTAGACTCGTGCTTCGTCCTCCTTTCCCGCATCCCTCCAGCTAACATTGGGAAGTCTGCATAGGTGAACGTTGGCGCCACATCCGCTGCTCTTTTCTACTCTGGCAGTTTTACTCCGGTCATAGTCCTGGCCCATTTTTGCACCTCATCTTCTTCTACAAAGAGGCGCATTATTTCGTCTCTGACTTCAACCTTCGTCGTGTAAGATATTCTCTCTATGGAGTCGTCACGAACAGAACTGACCCATGGAGAAGATGAGTCTTCTCCACGGTGGCGTGAGCCACCTTAATGAGTCTGCCGAATTGTTTGGCTATTGTGAGAAAGAATCCCTCCTCCCAGCAGTGGAGGGGGTGCCAAATATTCTGATCAAGACTGATCGTCCGCTGCCATTGCGTGAGGCTACATCACGGAGCTGTTGAATCCCCATTGCCAACCAGACCTCCTCATCCTCAAGCAGTCTAACCTTCATCTCTTCTGATACAAACCGTATAAAAAACTCCGCTCCCTCTAACGTTGCAACCATAGCCTCTGAGTAGCGAGAGCACAACAGAGCAGAATTCACCAGTTCCAGAGTAGTATGGCGGCGCAACTCCCTAATCAAGTAGGATTTCGACCAATTAGAGTCGGTTGGCTCATACTTCGATTGTATGCACTTAGTCGCAGCTATAGGCAAGAGCGTTTGAGCCACTTTACCTGTTCCTTACTGTTGTGTGAGACTAGATTTCACTAGACGAGCTCACAGCTTGTTGGTTACAGCCATCTGCCCATGTAGAATATCTTCTAGCTGCAGGGTTGCCTCTGAGGGGAGAAATGCACGAAGCCGTATCGCTTCCCCACCTTATACAAGTTTTTCGAGATGTAAACATCTCGAACGTGGCCAAATTTTGAAATGAAGATTCACATCCCATGTTTTGTCCACTACTCTAGAAGGTTAGAGATGAGAAGTGAGATGGTTTCATCTCTCAGTCTGGACAGGAATTTGTTCAACGACTTCTTTCGACCTAGCTGAGGTTAGTGTCAATCTCTATGCTACTTCAAATTGAAATCCATTCTCTATCGTCTGCTAATGGAGTTGCTGGCTCATGGTCAAGGTTTGCTCTGGATCCACTGGCAAGATTCACGTTCTTCCCCAAAGGGAGCTGCAAGGCCAGGGGATAGTATGGAGTATCATGGTGGCAGTTTAGAGAGAAGCTAGAGTTTCTCTCACTTCACGGGAATCATTATCTAATCTTATCAACTCTTACTCTTAAATTAATCTTGATCGGATCTTACTTAACCACTTGAGCTAGCGTGTCTATTTGTGAAAAGCAAATTGATTTTGAGATATCACTAGGCGTTTTGATGGATAAATCTCCAAAGGGCACACACCCCACCCCACCTCCACACATCCCTCCTGACTGTGTGGGCTCAATTCCTCCTCATGCTGAATTGGGCTCTTCAAAAACAATTAGATGCATACTTAAAAAAATGCCAACTAAATATAAATCTCCACCCCCATGTAAAATCGGGGGTGGAATACACAAGAACCAAATGAAAACATTCATTCAGGCCACGAGCCATAAGCAGTTACTATTTTTAGCTCAAATTGACAAATGTGAACAAAGACCAAGCAAAGTGGGCCTGGGCTCGGGCCATAATCATTTTCTTTCTTTTGTTTTGGATAAATCTGGTCAAATCCGATGTGAACTTCGCTGTCGAATTGAATGAGTTGTTCCGCCTGTCTGAATGCCAGATTCTGTCATGGCTAGTCTCACTCTCATCTAAATATGTTGGGAAAAGAGATTACAAAGTATTGATATTGTAGTGTGTCGCCACGTATATTTATTTTTCTTGTACGATATTTTTTTTATTAGATATGATCGACTATTTAACAAAAAGTTATATAATTAAGTTATCAAATAACATGAGGAGCATTGATTGGATGAATTGTTCTAGGTGATTCATTAAATCCAACTAAATTCAATGAGTTTGTTTTTTAATAACTATGGTGTTCGGATCCATGCTAACAGGGCAGAACCAGGATATTGAGGGGGTCAAATTTTTTCGGTTGAAGCAGAGTGAGTTGGGTTGAATTTTGCCTAGTCAGGGTATACATATTTATATGTTACGGTAAAAACTAGAAGAGTCAAAATAAATCGAATCAATCTATACAAAAATGCAAGTTTAATATTATTATTGTTTTAGATAATATTTTTTTTTTATAAAAACATTATTTTAGCAACATTTTTATTAAGATATTTTACACAAAAAAATGATTGTATGTAATAGATAATTTGAAAAAATATCCTTGACATTAGGATATTGAAACAACATTATCATTAACTTCATAGGTAAAGTGGAGATAAGCAATGATTGTAGTTGGGGTCTCTTTTGCTATGTATATATATATATATACACATTATTTTAATATCATTATTAATTAAAAAAACTATCAAAGACAAATGAGAGATATAGTTATGGTAGAATTGAAAAAATTTAACATATATTCCATGGCTAAGTGGTTAACATTATTTCACTCAGTTTTGAATTTCAGAAATTACTCAATTTTTGTTTTTCAATTTTTAAAAACAAAACCTGAGAGACAGGGGCGGAGCCAGAAAATTTGGTGAGGGGGGCGAAAATTTTTGGTCTAAACAGAGTGGGTCGAGTTGGACTGAATCTGGTTTGATTGAGTATCCACATTAAGATATTGCGGTACAAACTAGAATAGTTAAGTCGAGTTAACCAATAAAAAATATAAAATTAATATTATTGTTACTTCATATTTTGATCCGATCGGGTATGTATATTTCAAAGTTACTAAGATCATTTGATATAAAGACAATCATAATTTTGTTTTAATAGATAACTTCTTTAAAAGTTTGGTATTTGATTTTATAATAATACAATAAAATATTAAAATATCAAAAATGATTATATTAAAAAATTGTAAAAATAAAAAATGAAATCAAGTCTTATCATTTTTAATAAGGATCCAATTGTCCTAGTGGGTTTAATCAATGCTCCCAACAGGCAACACGATTTTCCTGGGAGAATGCTATGCTATTCATTTGATTTTAAAAAAAATAGATAAAACAAAAACTGTCATCAGGTTGGTTTGATCAGCAGACCTCCTGCAAGAGAGAATATGCACGCCAACCAACCCATCTACATTGTCTTTGTGAATTCTTCTGTACAAAGAAAATATATGATGGGTACCAAACTGAAAAATTAAAATTTGTACATGTAAATTAATTTTTTTTTCAAAGTTGGGGGGACCAAGGCCCCCCTTGTCCCCCTGGCTCCGCCCCTGCTGAGAGAAGTTGATCATAGGATTCAAACTGTGTTCGAATTGTTTAAAAACCTCGTTTTCAACCAATTGAACTAGATAAGATTTACGTTTTGATTCAAATACAAATATATCAAAGGGGATCAAATTAAAAAAAAATATAATTTATTTTTTTTAAATAATGGATGAGACCATGACCCTTGCCTCTGCATGCAAAATGCCTCTTTTCACTTGAATCAAGGCCTTTGAAAAGAGAAAAAAAAAAGAAAAAACTTTTGTTAAAAAGGTAGTAAAAATTCAATTTGTGGGATGTATTCCAATAAAAAAAACTAAAAAAATAAAAATAAATAAAATAAATCTGAAAATTGAAGAAAAAAATAAAATAAATGCACCAAATCTAAATAATATGTATGAGTATACTTGATCATAAAGTATATACTTTCATGAAATTATATTTTTATTTTTTAAATCTAATTTATTATTTTGTATGAGTATTTGGGTGTCTTTGCATCAATTACATTTGTGAAACTAATTAAACAAACACTAATAGCAAAATAATGAGAGAACAAAACTCATGAAATTCTCTTCTTATTATTGTATCTCGTTGGAGATGGCGTACTGCTTCTTCTTTGTATTTGTGGCATTCAGAAAATATGTGGCATTTTTCGCAACAATTCTGATTTTTTCAAAAATTAATCCCAAATTTTTTAAATTTGTTTTTGTAGTGTAATTCTACCATCTCGCTCACCCAAAACGTGCTTCTCACCCGTAGCCACCTGCTCTGCCTCTATTTAGTTTGAGTTTCCCTATTTCCATGTGTTATAAGTTCCACTCCACATCACATGAGTAATGATCGATCCATGGGATAAAAATTATTTGATGGGGCTAATTTTTTAAGGGGTGCAATATATATAAAAATATATATTTTTAAAAAATATATATTTTAATGCTTAAAAATAGAAATTTTTTTCAAGGATGAGATCAGCCCCTTGCACACTGACTTGACTAGCATCTCCTGCTTCGAATTTATTTCTTGCCGGTGGTGGAACTTGGAAGAGTCGAGTCAAGGGGAACGACAATTTCCTTTTAATGAAATTATTATTTATTGTAACTATAATATATATATATAATATGAAATTATTTTTGTAATGCAAATGGCAAACAGTTGGCAAATGGCAAGCGTAGAAACGACTCGGTCCACGAGGAAGGTTCCCTTGTTTGTAAATCATCCCATCCATATACAAGCAACTCTTCAGAGTTCAGATTTACTGTACTGTAAGGCTGCTAAGGCATTCCAGTACGTAGAGCGGACGCTCCAGATTTCGTTGCGCCACCGATCATCACATAATCCAACGGCTGCTGTTCGGGAGAAGACGGGATCGGCCCCACACAGGAGGAGAGTTCCTCCGGCTGTCTTGTCCTCTTTTAAAAAAAGGGAACGGTAGGAACTAGGAATAAAATAAGTAAACAAAGAAAGAAGAGGAGGCCAAGGCCCAAGACTAATCTCTCTCGGCATCTGCAGACGCTGGAAAGTTTTTTTCACCTCCTCTCTTCTACTTTTGCCTCTCTCTAGAGTCTAGGGAAGGATTCTGGAAGATGTCGGAGCTGTAGTTCATTTCCATGTTAATTTTGTAAGGTCGAAGACTTGCGGGGATCTGGAGGGAGGAGAAGCGACACTAGTGTGAAGTGGCTGATCTGCGGTAGAGTGGTGGGTTATCGGTTTTAGGTGAAGTTTGTCAAAGTTCCAAATAAAGGTAATTTTTGACATATTGATTTATCAAACTTACCTCTGGATCATTGAATTGTTGAACCCATTTGAAAGATTGTTTTTTTGGGCAATTTGAAGGATTGTTGAAGCTTTATTTACTGTATTTCAATTTACGTGGCTTAAGTCTAGAGCACCTGTAGCTGCGGTTATCCTTCTTGAGGTTGGATTGGGGGTTTGGGTTAGTGTGAAGGTTGGATATCTTTTTTGTAACTTTTGATGTAAAGTTCGACTTTTGATTCCTTTAATTATTCGGGAAGTTAAAATTGATGATGAAACGACTTCTATTTGAATATATGTGGTCAGCGAAAGAGTGGAACATAACTCAGAAGTAACACATGTGATTTGGTTGATCCATTTACCTGTTTTGGACTTGATAGCAATTTCAAATTGGTTGACTTCTATTCATGTTCATTGGGCATCATTTGAGTTGCATACCAGATAAGCGTTGTGCACATATCATGATAGAATAGAACTGTAAGATCATTTTGTTGGAAGCTTATTTGATATTCTGCAAGCTTAGTGGTGGTAATCGGAGGTTCTCATTCGAGAAAACTGCTGAACTATCCAAAGGGTTTAGAGCATTTAATTGTTGACCAATATCATTTAGGAGGTTTTAGTTTGCCATTTTTTATCATCACTTTAATTATCTTTCAGTGTACGTTGAATGCGATTTTTTTTAGGTTCCCATTCGGTGAGGTTAAACACGGGAACACGGATGCTGGTGCTGTAACAAAAAGATTGGTCAAACAGAGAAGGAAAATGCTGGAGGCTCCCAAATTTGTTGGAAGTATAGGCCTGGATAATAACCGAGACAATTTTGATTTCTCGCCAAACTTTTATCGCAAGCTTAATGAGGAGTCCAATATGTCTATTGATAGTTATGGGAGCTTGCAGATGAGCCATGGTGGAGACTCTGTTGCCATGTCAGTGGACAACAGTAGTATTGCATCTAGTGATTCTCGTACTCGCATCTTGGACCACCGGGGTCTGAATCATGTGCACAACTACTCAGTTGACGCTAGTGTTAATCATATAAGAGTTTTGCATGGGCTGAGTAATGATGCCCTGGCACAAGCTTTGATGGATCCTCTGTATCCTACACAGGGACTTGGTGATTACGACGAATGGACAATTGATTTGAGGAAGCTAAATATGGGAACTGCTTTTGCTCAGGGGGCTTTTGGAAAACTCTATAGAGGAACATATAATGTTCAGGATGTTGCGATTAAACTTCTAGAGAAGCCGGAAAATGATGTTGAAAGGTCACACTTGATGGAGCAACAGTTTCAGCAAGAGGTAATGATGTTGGCTAGGTTGAGACACCCAAATATTGTTCGCTTTATTGGTGCATGCCGGAAGCCGATGGTCTGGTGTATTGTGACAGAATATGCCAAGGGGGGTTCAGTGCGACAATTTTTGACAAAGCGCCAAAACCGTTCTGTGCCCTTGAAATTGGCAGTAAAGCAGGCCTTAGATGTTGCAAGAGGGATGGAATATGTCCATGGCTTGAATTTGATTCACAGAGACTTGAAATCTGATAATCTTCTCATTGCTGCAGACAAGTCTATCAAAATTGCGGATTTTGGGGTAGCTCGTATTGAGGTGCAGACTGAAGGAATGACACCAGAGACAGGAACATATCGATGGATGGCACCGTAAGTTTGGTTCTTCTTCTTCTTCTTCTTTTTGCACTTATTTCCTATGTTTCATTAATATCTTACGTTTGTTCCAGAAATTGAGTGGTCATAGGTTATTTGTTTGACTTGTCAATTTCTTTTGTGCCAACCCAGCAGTTAGACGTGATTGTTTTGGCGTAATGTATGGGTGCCAGCACCTTGTAAGTAGTCTTACAGCTGCATATGCAATTTTTTGCTGTGATGTAATCTGTGATAATTAATAGCTTTTTGAACTGTTCGTAGAATGTTATATATACGTCAACTCCTAATGGTGATCCTGCATGTATTAATTTAGCTTGCATTCAATGCGGTGATTGTTACCCTTGCTCTTGTTCTTGGTGAATTCATGAATACCTTTTAGTGCGGAAGATTCCAAAAACATCAGAACGGTATCAGCCTTGCAATAAAACTAGCAGGATTTATTAGAAAATATGTGCAATTTCTTCTCCAAGAAAGATAGCCCGTGATCATTATCTTTTTCGTCTTGTATATAGCACTCTCACTCTCTCCCTGCTGTGGAATTACAGTGAAATGATCCAACACAGGCCTTACACTCAGAAAGTGGATGTATACAGCTTTGGCATCGTACTGTGGGAGCTCATAACAGGGATGCTTCCTTTCCAAAACATGACTGCCGTGCAGGCAGCATTTGCTGTCGTGAACAAAGGCGTGCGCCCCACAATCCCCAATGATTGCCTTCCTACTCTCAGCCAGATAATGACCCTTTGCTGGGATGGGAATCCCGACGTAAGGCCGTCCTTCAGCGAGGTCGTCCGAATGCTGGAGGCTGCAGAGATGGAGATTATGACGACTGTCAGAAAGGCTCGTTTCAGGTGCTGCATCAGCCAGCCCATGACCGCAGATTGATTCCAGAGGATGCATCTCCTTACAGGTGATTTTGTATCAGCTTTGTGTATGCTATGATTGGCCCTCGAGGAGAAAAGAATATGATACAAAACTATTAGTTTTTGTCATTGTTTTATATTGCTATTATTGTTGTATTTTTACTATTTTTAGCTCCTGGATTTATAGAGGAGATATGACGTGTATTATTGTGTTTTTATGTATTTGGTTGTGTTATCAAGTCTACAATTGCCTCTTCAGTCCAAGCATGCATCACATGTATATTTATTTAGAATATGTCATGCCAATTCACATGGATAGTTGAACTTGATCCTCTAGGGCGAATATCCAAATGACCAATGCAGATACGTTTACAAGAAGTAAGAAGGATCATCAAACTGAAGCAACTGAGAATCGGAGGTGCTAAGTTGATCAGCCGGCGTGCGGAAAAAGTCTTATGGGCAATCCTTTTGCCGGAATTGGCATTGGATTAACGACAATCTTCTCATCCGGTATGATTTTCTCCCACCGGAATCTCCTAACCAGATTGTGCATGAACACCAGGATTTCAACCCTTGCGTATTCTTTTCCGGGGCACATCCTCGGCCCTCCACCAAAGGGGACAAATGTGTATGGCGCCGGCCCTGCTCCCTCAAATCTCGTTGGATCAAACTTGTTTGGCTCCGGGAAGCACTCGCCGTTGATGTGAGTCGAATTTGCACTCCAGTATATCTGGGCACGGTATCCTCCTCGTCATCAGTAAACAAAAGCATATACGAAACAAGTGAACTGCCTAACCGATCGATGAGACATTGTTGTTGTTTTTACCTTCCATCCCTTTGGAATTCTGAATCCATTGTACGTGAAATCCGCCATGGCCTCTCTGAAAGCACCCTGTAGAGGAGGTGCAACTCTTAGCACTTCACACGCCACATTCCATGAATATTTCATCTTCTGGACATCTTCCCACGTAAGAAGATCGCCATCCTTCTTCGAGTTAGCGATCGCCATTTGCTCTAAGAACAATACAAAATAACATGTAAAAATGATTCTAGTAGAGTAGAGTTAAGTCGGATCCACAATCCACCTCTAGCAGGGCAAGGCCTTTGTAGAAATAATTAGAAAAAAATTGCCCAACGCTCGGCTTAACATACAGAAATTGATAGAAGGACAACTCCAAATTAGCAAAAACCGCCCTGAACTGAACTTGTTTAAAGTAGTTTCTGACTTGAAATAATCAAAAGTTCATTTTTGTTTTTTAAAAGTAACTCCTCTTTATTTGTAGAACCGAAGTTAGAAGTTGATTTATTAGTTTACCCTTGTAGACTTCCTGGTATATTTCCGGCATCTCCGCCAGATACTTCACAACAAAAGCACATGCAGAGCTGGCCGTATCATGTCCTCCGATGAGCAGCCCCAAGATTTTATCAGCAATCTCAAGTTCAGGCATGAATTTTCCATTCTCATCGCTCGTTAGCATCATGTGCGACAGAATATCCTGCGTCGACGATACTTTCCCCTCCAACAAATCTGTTTTTCTCTGGTTGATAATGGAAACAAGGTTTCTTCGGATCAAATCCGACGCCTTGATCGCCTTGCGATATGGAGTACCCGGAAAGTCCAGCGGGATCGAAATCAGGCCGGATGCCAAAACATTGAATGGCTCGGCGAATTTGTTCACATGATCTGGATCTTCGATGCTCAAGAACAGGCGACACGCCACCCAGAAGGTGTAGTTTTTTACGAGAGGGAAAACAACGACGTTTCTCCTGTTCTCCCACCCATCGGCGAAGTGTCGCCGGGCAATGCGATCCATTATGCCCACGTAGCACTGGAGGGCTTCAGGCTTGAGGAAATTGGGAAGCATTTTTCTCATTTTTACGGCTTCTTCGTTGGAGGAGGTTTGAGTGGATGATGGGAAGATTCTTTCCACTGAACTCGGCCACCATGCTCGGACCAGCTTGTTCTCGTTGGAGAAGAGGAACTTGTGTCCGCCGGCGCCGGTGAAAACAGCTGCTGGTTCGCCGAGGAGATGTGTTTTGAAGACGTGGGATGAGTACTTTGTGATGCGGTCGAAGATGAATTTCTCCGGGTGTCCCTTCCATCCGGCGGAGAGGAAGGCGAGGCTCTCGCCAATGAGGGGCCAACCAGTGGTTCCGGGCGGGAGAGGGGCGGCGTTGGCCGAGGGTCTGTTGTTGTATAGTAGCAAGTGAAGTGAGAGGGTGACGAGGAGGATGAATATGGAGAGTAGTGTGACGTACATAAACTCCATGTCATGCAATGCAATGCAAGAACGGTGATGTTTGTGTGTTGAGCGCAAGCCTTTGAGCCTGAGTTTCGTATCCAAATTGGGCGTATTTATCGACACATGAAGTAGTCACTGTTAGAATAACTAAATTAATGGGAAAGAATAGTTTAAACTAGTACCAACAAGATCTTGACCATATTTAAGGATAATGTGAACAAGATTATTATCATATTTTGTTTTTCATAATTAGGGTTATGACATTCTTATTTCGGATTATGAATCCTTCCTATATTATTACTATATTAATAGGACTATGACTCCTTCCTAACATAAAGTACAAGAACAAAAATCTTATTCAAAGTTATTCGCTCGCTATTATCCCCACCTTTGGTGCGTTTCAATGAACTTTATAGACCAAATTTTCCAGCAAGTTGAAATTCGGAGATGATGAAGTTGAAAAGACATGTGAAACGCATGCCAAATACTTTTGAAATGATGCATTTTGTATTTACAAATCATCTAAAATGCTGGCTGACCGACGGAAACGAGACTACAAATGCTGCTGAATTAGGTCCAGTGCGATTCGGCACAAACTTTGTGTTTCTCAGAATTGGAATTCCCCGGATCGAATCTGGTACAAGAGCATAATCATCATCATCACATTACGCAAATGTCAATTTAATGTTTACCCGATGAGGCAATAAATTATTGAGTGGCGATTTTTTTTTCTTTCTATAATTCGAACCCACTACCTATCTTCTCCATGCAAATAGACCATATAAAGCCTTACCCTTGTTGTAAAATGTATGCTCGAGATTGGCCTTTGTTGAGCGAATTTCACAAATCACAATCAACTAATGGCAGTTCATATCCATTGTTTCCTTTTTTTGGGTAGTTAAAGATTTTCATTAACCAAAGCCAAATGGCTGCAGGACTGTACAGAAACTAAGATCTACAGTGCTACATATCTAGCATAACTATTTGAAAAAACCCAGAGGAAGGCCACCATCCTCAGTCAGATTAAAGACCAAACATCGTCTCACATCAAAATAGAATTGCACGACATAACCGCCGCAACCGGAGCCAATCTCCCGTGCCTGTGCCTCTAAACTTCATGTTAGCATATGTAATATAATACCAAACACTCAGTTTTACCTCTTATAGAGCCTGTGTTGTTCCTGTTTCTAGATCAAAGCTTATGACATTTCGTTCCTTCCATAGTGTTCATACCACAACCTACCATACTGATTTCCATACCTCATCGCCCAACTCGCCTCTTAGTAGCCTCATGTGGCTTCTGAAATGTTCATGGATGTCTGAGAAGACCAGACTTGGCAAGCCAAATCAATCATACACATCCCTCCATAAGCTTCTAGCGTTCGAGCAATCAAAGAAGAGATGTGAAGCAGTTTCTTAGGGTAAACCGCACATCACACACAACCGCCTATCTTCTGGGACAACCACTCCCCTTCTTAGTAGAATTGTCTGAACTTTGTCTTTCAATAGCTTCCATGCCAACATTTGCACTCTTCTAGGAGGTAGTTTACCCCATACTCGAGCGAGCTCACTTTGGGAGGAAGGGGCTAGTCTCAAGTCCTGGAGCAATTTGGCTTCCCTGACCAACTCCATCTATCTATTTCTTGTGAAACTATGCCCGAGGTAGGTATATACAGTAGCAATTCATCAAGTAAAGTTGTTTCTTGTTGTCTCAATCTGTGTCTAAAGATCATATTCCAGGCCATGACAACCTGATCCCTATTGCGCAACTCTTCCACCGTGGAGTTTTTTTGCGTGCTGAGCTTATATAAGTAGTCAAATCTCAGTGCAAGACTACCTTCTCCCTGCCAGTTATAATTCCAGAACATCTCTCTGTCACCCTTTGCAACTGTAAGTAGAACACGGTTATTAAACCAGTCTTCTTGGAAGAACTTCCAAATATCATTCAAGTAGGAAGACACCGCATCTGGCATAGAAACAAGCTTCCAGTCGCCGAGGTAATCTCAGCGTTTAAAGTATTTGGTCCGGATAACAGTACTCCATAAGCTATCATCTTCCACCTTCATATGCCATAACAATTTACAGAGGAGTGCCTTATTCATGAGTCTAATATTTATGAGTTCCAGGCTTCCCTCATTAACTTTGCTGCACAAATCTGCCAAGGATGTCCAGTGGATGGGGTGATAAAGTCTGAACTGCCTTAGACACATGTTTAGACTTCCACAAGAAGTTGCTCATTAAAGTCTGAACTGCCTTAGACACATGTTCAGGAGTTTTAAACAAAGAGAAGTAATAGATTGGTAAACTGGTCAGCACATATTTAACCAGTGTGACTTTTCCTACTAAAGAAAGAAACTTGTTATCCCACTTTTGAATTCTGTTTTTTAGCACTTCTAACATATTCTCCCACATATTTATATGCCAAGGGTTGTTCCCTATAGGTAGTCCCAAGTAAGTGAAGGGTAGCACATCAGTCTGACATTGAACCATCCTTGTAAATCTGCCAATACTTTCTGCCGGAAAGTTGATGCCAAACAGCCTACTCTTGACAAAGTTAATAGAGAGGCCTGAGATTAGCTCGAACACTCTCAGAATTTCTTTCATCAAATGGATATCATCCCATATCCCTTTTGCAAATAGAAGAGTATTGTCTGCATATTGAATTTGAGTGATAATAACTTCTCCACCTCAATACCAGACCACTTTCTCAGCTCAATGATACGGTTGATCAAATAGGTGCAAGCCTTCAACTACCACCAAAAAATGAAAAGGAGATAAGGTGTATCCTTGGGAAGTCCTCTCTTTAGTTTGAACTCTCCAGCACTACTCCAGTTTACAATAACTACATCATGTGGCGTAGTGATGCATTATGTCATCCAATTAACCTAGACTTAGCAAAATCCCAACTTTTTCAACATGGCTATTAGAAAATTCCAATCCATGGTGTCAAATGCTTTGGCAAAATCTACTTTCTAAAGCATAGCCTTTTTCTTGGATTTTTTTGCAGAGTGGATCACTTCGTTTGCTAATAATACACCATTTAAAATCTGAATTCCTTTTAGAAAGGCAGTTTGATTTTTTGCTATGATTTGAGGCAGTCTCTTGTTAGTCTATTGGACAACAATTTAGACAATACTTTATAACTACATCTAACTAACGATATTGGCTTGAAATGATCTAGCTAAGTAGGATTGGTTAGCTTTGGAGCTAAGGTGATGAAGGTGGCATTTATCCCTTTGGACAATTTGCTGTTCTTATGAAACTCTTGGATAAAAGTGACAAAGTCTTGTTTCAATGTGTTCCAGTGTTTGTGGATTTAAAAGAAGTTGATATCGTCCGGTCCTAGAATTTTATTTGCTGCACAACTCCATACAGTTGTTTCGATCTCTGCTTCAGAAAACATTGAGGTCAAGAAGGCGTTATCCTGGTCTGATAGACGCACACTTGGTTGAAGCTCTAGTGAAGGCCGAGACCAATGTTCTGTTGAGTGATGCTCAGCAAAGAAGTTTGTTATACCTGCCTTTACTTCACTTAGTCCTTCAGTTCAGATTCCATCAAAGTTCAAGCTGCCAATTTGATTCCTCTTGCGGTTACTGATGTTTTTTGCATGGAAGAATCGATTATTTCCATCACCGTCTCTAATTCAAGTAGTTCGCGACCTTGTTGTGCATAACATTTCTTAATTTAATCCAACTTTCTTGTCTCAGCCTTATTTCAACTTCAAAGGGGACTCTCTGCTCTGCACAATCATCATATCTCGCAGTTGTACTTTCATAAGTCGAGTTGTCTGTCCATCGAACCAAACACAATTTTATTCCAAGTATTTAATTTCAAGCGTAGTAGTCGTAACTCCTGAAGTACATAGCTTCCATATCCCTCCACCACCAGATCTGACCATTCTTTTTTGACAAACTCCTCAAAACTAGCTTCATTAGACCAACAGTTAAGCATGAGAGTGACTTTCGGTCCCCAACTTACCACCTCTAGTTTGAGTAATATACGTCTTTGATCTGATCCTCCCCTGTCAAGGCCAATCTGGAGTAAATCTGCCCATTTATTCAAACATAAGGTTGATAGCAAGAATCTATCTAATCTTCCGCAACACAAACCTCCTCGCAAAATTTTGGAAATTTTTTGTTTTGCTTGTTTACACACAAGTTTTTACACTTCTACACGAAATATGCAATATCACATAGTGTAAAATTTTGAATTCTTACAGTTATCATGTATTAAAGAAAAAAGCTATCTAGGATAGCATTTTAGAGTAAACTACTGCCTAAGATAGCGTTTTAATGAAATTTGCATCATAGGAGAGCATTTTAAAGAAAACTGCTGCCTAGGACAAATTTTAAAGAAAACGGCTTCCTAGGAAAACGCCTTAGACAACATAAAGAAAACACTCATCTTAAGATAGAGATGGAGGACAGTTTCAAAAGTGAGGTCGTGACTATAGACCTAAGTAGAACAAATCTAATAATGAATAAATACGAAAATGGATTCGTACCTTTATTGCGGAAGCGTATAGAACCGTACTGTTCTGGTTGATTATATCACAAACACGATCAGGAGTCTACCAGAGTCTCCTTGTTAATCCACGAACTCCTGTTCCGGTTGATTATATCACAAATACGATCAGGAGTTTACCAGAGTTTTCTTGTTAATCACGAACTCATATATCCGCCTTCACAGATAAAAAGGCAACAATTCGAGAGAAATTGTATATATGTTTCTGGGTTTCAACACATGAGAATATGAATAATGGTGTAAATAAATAAGCATACTAAACGCCCTATTATTTATAAGGAGGGATTGTAGTCCAACTCTAATTATGGTGGCAGAATCCCACAATAATAATGACTCTCAATATTAGGTAATTAACAAATAATTACTCACAATCAGGAATTAGGATAGTAGAATTCTACTCTAATTAGAATTCTTAATATTAGGTGATAAACAAATCAATTACCGTAATCAATTCAATTAGACATATAACATATATATTATGTCTAATAACTCCCACTCGGCTACATAAGCCGTATTACAAAATACAGTTTTCAAAATTTTTCGATGCTTCATACGAGAAATGAGTTGTACGACCATAAAGTAACCAGTAGTGTCATATTAAGTCATCATCTAACTAAGATGACACTTTCAAAGCGACGATACCCCAAACCCTATTCACATCACCGATAGCTATGTATCCCTTTAAGCTATACAATATTTGGTTACATACTTAATGTAATCGCCATTGCAATATGGTGAATCTAAACAGATTATTTCTTAGACACTAATGACCATCCGTATCAACTCAACTGCTTTTCTAACATGGCTCGCTGGACTATATAGATCTTAGCCCTTGGATGACATACTAAAGTAGTATCATCAAGCCTCAACTTCAAGCCATAACTCTAAGAGAAAGAGTAACATCTAAGTGGACAAACATATGTCCATGTGATCACATAATGACAATCAAGGAATTCTTTTGTCATTTTCAAAAGGTCATTTTGTAGCACACACAATATGATATGTGTGTCATGGCATGACTCCCACTTAGGTGGGCATGTCACTCACTTATGACATGCGAATCGTAGTCGTTGATAAATACACTTAGTTTTTTTTATCCTCTACATTTGGCTTTAAAGCTTTAATGTGAAAACCCAGACATTTCACATTTGATTCACTTAAAATCTCATTTCAAACCTACTGAAGCGACTTTCCAGAACATTTATCAGTCTCATCCTTCATGCTACACAAGTATAAGGGCGATTTCCCATATGATAAGGCCAATCATTAAGCTTTTTGTGACATTTATTGTGCTTTATTAATTGAATGCATACACGAGAGTATTGCTCAAATGAAAGAAAAATGTCAATTTTATTTCATAATCAATTGTTACAAAAATATGTCCTTATCATTTATAAGATGTGATCAAACCCTACATAATCATAGACTCATGATTATGAGTATTAAACACATCTCCAACAATGGGTTTGGTCATCGGATCGACAATCACTTTGTCAGTAGAAATATACTTGATGTTGATATCTGCTTTGTTGATAGCGTCTCGAACAAAGTGATATCTTCTTTGGATGTTGATGTGAATGTTAGAGGCCCGGGACAAATTTGGATTCTTGTTGGTTTAAAATAATTGGCCCCTGTGGTGTGAATTATAACAAAGCGCGATTTCACGGTTTCTTCTAATCAGAGGCACAAACATGTTCAGATCGGTCTGAAAATATAAATAGAGTCATAAGACTCATTGGACATCTTCTTGTTCAAAGAAGATCAGATTTGAACGGTTCGATCGTGTTTTGTTCAATCATGATATGCTATGCGCAGCACTACACAACCTCAATTTTATTGATGATCGTAGGTCTCAACGTATTCTGATCGAGATGATTTACCTAGTGATAGAGTACTGATCAAGCCACATTCTGACCAAAGGAGATCAAATTATAATGGTCCGATGGTGAGTTATGAGTTTCAAAACATATTGTTCTCAAACTGGAATTTTGCACGTGAGTTATTGAGACCAGATCGAGCATATGGGATGTTGATCGTGTGGGAGGTCATGGCCCCTGCTAGAAGATGCCAATATGAGTGTTCATTTGCCTTATTATGTCTTTTAATTAAATTAGTCCGTTAGTTTGTGAGAATTTTGAATTTTATGTAATTAGATAATTTTCTACTTTTTAGGAATTAAGTTAAGATGAGCTTCTTACTTAGATAAGGTCCAATTTTAATAGGATTTAAATTAGGTAGGGCTCAAATAAAGTATAGGGATTAGAGTCCTAGGACCATTAAAATTTTAGCCTATTCAAAGGTAGATTTCACCCATTTTCAAGAGATTTTTTGACGTTAATTTCATTATGAGCTTTGAGAGAGATCTCTTTGTTTATTGAATTTCCATTCTGAAGAGAATTAGGTTGCATGCATCTTAAGGTATATGTAAAGGTTGATTCTATGATACTCATATTTATCATAGAGTAGATCCTCAGGTAGGCATTTGACTGAACCTCTCGTTTACATTCGTTTCTAGCGTAGTAATTGACTGTGGTTGATTTTCCATGTTTGATTGAGTTTCTACGGCACAATACATTTCTTCCATCTTCGTTCTTTTTCATCCTTCTATTTCGTGTAATTTTTTGCTAGGTTGCACAATCTATCATTTTATTTTCGTAAATTTCAAATTTTTTGTCATTCATGTATTTTGGTTGATGTAAGAATAAATTTTCAACTCCACGTTTACATTCCGCTAGCAAATATTCACATTAGATGTGCTTTGTCTTTCTATGAAACTTTGGAGCAAATTGAATTGCTGCAGTATTGTCGCAACTCCGCTCTACAGGTTCATCGGGCCTCGACATCAAATCGAGGTACTGTAGAAAGCTTCTTAGCCAGAGTGCCTCTTGCACTGCTTCGTTGCATGCGACATATTCCGCTTTCATAGTTGACAAAGCAATGCAGTCTTACTTTTTACTACACCAAGATATAACTCATCCACCAATGATGGAAGCATATCCTGAGGTTGACTTGGACTCGTCCAAATTTCCCCCAATCAACATCCGTGTATCCTCTCAATCGCATGTCTCCCCCATGATAGTATAGAACTAGATCGGTCGCTCTACGGAAGTAACGAAAGATCCTTTTGACTGCTTGCCAATGAGCAGGCCCTGGGTTATTTTGGTAATGGCTCACCAATCCTACCGTGAAGCAGATGTCCGGCCGTGTACATAACATGACGTAAATCAAACTCCCTATAGCACTTGCATAAGGAACATGATGTGAATTTTTGCTAGCGGAAGATAAACGTGAAGTTGGGAACTTATTCTTGTATCAAGAAAAACACACGAATCAAGCAAATTTTGAAATTCACAAAAATAAAAGGATAGATTGTGCAACCCAATAAAAAATTACACAAAATAGAAGCATGAAAAAGAACAGAGATGGAAGAAGCGTATTATGCCGTAGAAACCCAATCAAACATGGAACATTAATTCCTAGCCAACTACTACGCTAGAAACGAATGTAAACCAGAGGTTCAATCAAACGCCTACCCGAGGATCTACTTTATGATAAATACGAGTATCATAGAATCAACCTTTACATGAATCCTAAGAAGCATGCAACCTAATTCTCTTTAGAATA
>JAOWBN010000003.1:967733-985030 GCA_028565015.1 Pinguicula moranensis | reverse complement strand
TTAAATTTGTATACTTTATAAACTTATATAAACATATATAAAATTGTATAACCTTTATATTTATATAAGTTAAAAATGTACATGTTATACACGTTTTTAACTTTTAAGTTTTTATAAATTAAAAATGTTTATAAGTTAACAAGTTTTTATATTTTACAAGTTACTAAGTTTTTACATTTTATAAATTATATAAGTTGTACAAGATTGTAAGTTTTATAAGTTAAAAAGTTAATAAGTTGAAAGTAATAATTCTTTTTTAAATTTTATAAGTTTATAATTTTTATTACTTTTCAACCCTAAAAATTCTAAAAATCCTAAACCCTAAACCCTAAAATACAAAAAAAAAAGTCAAAAAAATTCTGGCCACTTTTCCGCCGGAAAAGTCGCTAGATATTTTTTTATTTTTCCGGCTGTTTTTCGCCAGGAAACCGCCGGGCGGCGGTTTGACCGGCCAAAACCATATTTTATTTTTTGGAAAATATTCCGGCCGGTTGAAACGTTCGAAACCGGCGATTTTAATGTTTTTTATTCATTTATTTAAATCTCCGGTTTTTGAAACCTCCGATTTGCGAAACCTTCGATTTTAGCCAGTCCGAAAACCGACAGTTAACCAATTTTCGATTGAAAACGCCCATATCTAGGTAAGATGATAATTGAGTTAAATCTATGTGATTCTAGAATTCTCTACTTGGAATCACCCGCTACCATTTCCTTGTCGATTCAAGGTCTCTAAAATCTAAATCACCCACCCACTCCTCCTTCTCCCTATTGCCTCCAAAGTCAATATTTACACACCACTAAACTCTTTTTTCCAAGAACGAATGGACAACGTTTGGATTCTAGTAAACCAGACAATGACCTTGTCAACCAAGGAATCTTTCCTCTTTTCTTTGTATAAAAAAACAAGAAAAATCCCCATATGGGTAGAGATTGGTCCTTTAAGAGTACATGAGAACAAGAGATGACAGCTAGCTCCCACCCCACAGGCCACACACCTCCACTCTCGACTCATCTCTTTCCATGTCCCCACCACAGCTCGAGCATCTTATCATCAGATGTGGCATCACAAGTACGAACACATAATCTCGTTTATTGTCATTTTGCTCGGAAAGGTAGCATCAATACGAGTTCTTGAGAGTTTTCAGAATTGAAAAAAAAAATGAAATATGTTGAGCAAGTTTTAGAGGGTATTCAATTATCAAAATATTTGATATCTTTAGTGACCATCATTTTTATTTATTCAATCTATGAGACATTTCTCTCCATTGATGTCCTTTTCTTCGCACGTGTTGAGCAAGAGAAACACGTCCAAAGTTACTTGTATAATTTTTCCACCAATTAATGGAATTAGATATCAATTATGACTCGACTGCAAGACTTAATAGAGTATTTATTTTGATCGATCGCATTGTGCCAGTGCTGAACGGTACAGACACACGGGGCTTACCTAATGAGGTTTGGTGGTCGAATCCGGGTGGTTGCATGATGTCGATTGATACCCACGAGTAGTCGGAGGGCCCAGTGGGCCTGAAGGATACCGAGGTAGGTCGGGCCCCCATTGGGGGTCGAGGGCCAACCGGTCAGTCCTGTGATAGATTCATGGATTTGAAAGAAACTGTTACTTTGGATTACCTACCCCTCAAAAAGAGTATTTATTTTGTTACTACATTTTTTTCACCTATGTCTTGTCTTTTTTCTTTCCCTTTTTTTTTTTTTCTCTTTTTTTACTTTTTAAACGTGTTGGAAAATTATGAAAATATAAAAAAATTATATAAATAATGTTTATAGCCATAATTAAATAGTATTTACAGTTAAAGTTTTTAAGCTTTAATTTATATATAAAATTATCATTAGGAGTAGAAGAATAAAAAATAATCTTTTATCTAACTTAAAAAGTAGTTTTAACCAAAAAAAAAGAAAAAAAAGAATGAGAAGCAAAATAACGTTTTAAAGTATTATTTTTAAAATAACCTAAAAAAATATTTAATTTTTAAAAACTACGGAAAAATCAATAATCTAATTTCATTAATCAGATATTGTAGGTTAGGTCAATTTCCCAACCCAAAATGATTTTCTTTTTTGAAATAAATTCGTCTTAATTATACAATTAGGAAAGAGAAGATTCCTAGAAACATTAGGAAGAGCGGCGCGGCCGCGCGGGGCAGGAGGGGTAAGAACGTAACATCAGCAACCAATCCGTGGCGTACAACCCTACGTTTCTAGTATAAATACGCCCCTGGAGAACTCTTTCTCTACCTCACGAGAGCGGAAGAAAATATTGGCAAACGTTCAAGCGAGAGATTTGGAGTTCCATCATATTGCTAGGGTTTCTATATTTGCCTTTCCGCGCCGCGGCGATAGTTTTCCGTGAGCACTTTTGTGGATTCATTAATAGTAGTAGATGCTCCGTTGGTTTGTTTCTGATTTCGTTAATTTTGGTGCAGAACCGTAGACGCGAATTGTGGGGTTAATTGGAGAATTTCGGGACCAGCATTCAATTTTATCGAAGTAAGTTTGAATCTTGTTGAAGTTTTTGGATTAAAGATCTGCAAATCAATTGTTCTGGTTTTGATTTGGCCGACCAATGTTTGAATCTATTTTAGTATCGATGATATCTTTTCTCCGGCGGACGAGAGAATTGTAGAGATCATTTACTTGTTTCGTATCTGATTTTAGGTCGTGCTCTTCTTTGATATTGATTGTTGAAATTTCTTTGGTCGATGTTTTAATAATCCCTTCTTTGATGGTAACGATCGTTGAATAATATGACAGATTGTTCATGGTATTCATTATATGTTCGTTTCAAGATTCAGTATCACTTTGAAGTTCTTCATGGTTTTTTTTAAGAGCAAAATCTGTCAGAATTAATTTAATTGTTCTTTGCCTTTTCCTATTTTTCTTGTGCAGAATCATTGCTCAATAAATTTTACATTTACCATTCATGATATTTTTTTTCTTTGATTAATCTATTCTGCTGCATGGATTCATAACATCATGTTTGCTATTTTGCAGTTAAGCCTGAATGTTCTAATGGAGTCTAAAGGTGGGAAAAAGAAGTCTAGTAGTAGTTCCTTATTCTACGAAGCTCCCCTTGGATACAGCATTGAGGACGTTAGACCAAACGGTGGCATCAAGAAGTTCAGATCTGCTGCTTACTCCAACGTAAGTTTCTAAATCCTACAAATGAGTTGTTTTCTGTCGCTTTTGCGGTTACACTATTATAAAAATGCTTAGATTTACTTCTTTTTTTTGCAGTGCGCTCGCAAACCATCCTGATATTCCTTAATCTGATCTCCGAATCACGTCTTTGGACGTGGTGAAAGTTTAATTGCTTTCTAGCTTAATTTTTAGCTTTCTGCCTGCACTCCTTTTCTTTGTTCTCCTTTCGACAGTCTTCCTCGCTTCTCCAAATTCTTTGTTGAAATGGCTCTTACTGCCTCTCCAATTGGTTTTGAAGGATATGAGAAAAGGCTTGAAATTTCATTCTTTGAGCCTAGCATCTTTTCTGATCCTGAAGGAAAGGGACTTCGATCCCTTTCCAAATTAGAGCTTGATGAAATACTAGGTCCTGCTGAATGCACCATAGTGTCTTCTCTTTCAAATGAGCATGTGGACTCCTATGTCCTTTCTGAATCGAGCTTATTTGTGTATCCCTACAAGATCATCATCAAAACCTGTGGGACAACAAAACTGCTTTTGTCAATTCCTGCCATCCTGAAGTTGAGTCAGTCCATTTCTCTCTCGGTTAAAGCTGTCATCTACACTCGTGGAAGTTTCATTTTCCCTGGAGCTCAATCTTTCCCTCATCGTAGCTTCTGTGAAGAAGTTGTCCTCCTAGATCAGTATTTTGGACAACTTGGTTCAAGTGGCAGCAAAGCTTATGTGATGGGCAGCTCTGATGAACAGAAGAAATGGCACGTTTACTCTTCACATACTGAAACTGTTGAAGCTCTGAGTCCTGTCTACACATTAGAAATGTGCATGACCGGATTGGATAGGAAGAAATCTTCTGTTTTCTACAAGCAAGAATCTAGCTCTGCCACTCTGATGACAAAGAACTCCGGCATAAGAAACATTCTACCTGAATCAGACATCTGTGATTTCGAGTTTGACCCATGTGGTTACTCTATGAATTCCATTGAAGGAGCTGCTGTGTCCACCATCCATGTTACACCGGAAGATGGTTTTAGCTATGCTAGCTTTGAGGCAACTGGGTACGATTTGAAAAGTCTGAATCTGGGACAGCTGATCAAGAGAGTCTTGGCGTGTTTCGAACCAAGTGAATTTTCCGTGTCTGTGCATGCTGATCGTGGTGCTGAGATCTATGATCATATCCGTGCTCTTGATGTTAAAGGTTACGATACTGAAGAGAAGTGCCTCGAGGAGCTTGGCCTGGGCGGTACGATCATCTACCAGAAGTTTGCCATGACTCCATCATATTGTCCATCTCCGAGGTCTACTCTGAAATGCTTCTCATCTGATGATGAATCCTACGAGGAAGAGGAAGAATGAAGAAGAAGAAAAGGAGTAGCATTTACATTTGATTTCTGTGCTTTTGAATAAAACTAATGGCGCTGCCATTAGTCCTGGATTATTACTTTGTCTCTGTTTTCGAGTACTTCTATTTGATGGCTCTGCCGCCTTGAACTTGGTATTATTTCAATGTCTGGTTTAATAAATTGCCCGATGGATTATGCTAATTTTTTAGGCCACTAAGATTGGTTTTCCTGTTTTATGTTTTTATTTTTTATTACGTATTTGCTAACAGGTACAGGTGGTTAAGGCCAATTTCATACCTCTTTGTTTAAGAATTTGTCATCTCTTCAGTTATATTTATATTTACATGTCTAGGTTGAAAAAGTTATATAAGTAGATAAATTTTAACATTCTTGATAGTTAAATTAGCCAACAAGATCCGCACAAACTGGCGGATACTTACTTTGTTACAATAAGACAACCAAGACCAAGCATATGAAACTCTAGGGTAGAGTAAACTTAGGGGGTGTTTTGTATAGTCTTCTTATGCTTATAATTGGTTTATAAGCTCCTAAGTCAATGCTGCGCAAAATATGGGCTTAATCCCGCAAATTTTATTTCGTTGAACTGAAAAATAAGTATAAATGATGGGTGTTGTATGTAATACCTTGAATTTGTTATGAATTACAACAAAAATACAACTAAGCAAATAAATTAAAACATAACTAAAACATGTAGAGAGAGAAATAGATCATTTCCATTAATCCAAGTGCATAATACAATGGAGATTTCACCTCTATTTATAGAGGAGAAATGTAATAAAATACAGATAAGGTGTACAATTGTACAACAAGTGACACACGAAATATCAACAATAACACAGAACATTAATCATACACTTGGAACATTAATAAGGACACTAAGATCATCAACCATGACACTCATACATACAAAGGAAATTCACTTTAACATAATATTTACAATACTCCCTCTTGAATTTTACTGTATTAAGAATGAATCTTATTAAAACTTTATCATAAAATATTCAATGAAAAAAATACTAATGAAGAAAAAAGATTCACTATCCATATTTTGCCTTGATATACTGGCTCATTAAAAAACTTGCTAAGAAAAATCTAGTCGAAATTTTAACCAAGGAAAAGAGTACAATGCAGATTTTATCTCCCCATGAAGAGAATATTATTTTATGTCTTTTAGGCGACATACTCCAACCTTGTGCCTCAACTTTTCAAAACTCAAAGTAGATAAATATTTAGTAAATAAATTTGATAAATTGTCAGTTGAACGAATTTATCGAATGCTAATGTCACATTATTATTGAAGGTCATGGGCGAAGAACTTTGTTGATAAATTGTTCTATAACCTTGAATAAAGCCTTCTTTTAATTGTGCAATGCAAACAGTAATATCTTCAAAAATCACAATCGATACTTCTTTCATACAACTTAGTCCACACATTTCAAATATATTGAGTGATTGATCTTAACCAAACATATGCAACAGAATGTCAACAGTAAAAACTTGTGATGTAAACTTACCAGCATTATCCAAACAAATTTTCTTTATTGAAAAATCTTGAAAATGAGTTTGCAAACGAATTATTTGTGCAAGTAATCTTGCAAAAGTTAAATTACGAGTAGATAATACACATGACCATCTAGTTGATGCATAAGTTAATAGCATGAAGTATCTTAATGGACCACATCGAGGATGTATTCGGTCCACATATATTGCCATGAGTTCTTTCTAAATGAGTTAGTGGAAAAATACTATAACTCATATATGAGATATTTGAAGTTAATGACATTTTTTTTCCTAATTAGATTACATGCATATAATGCATATACAATGAAATTACATGCAATGGGGTGTTTATATATAAAGAGTTGTATATAATGGTTGAGTTGAGTGGAATGGTTCTATAAAATCATGCACCAAAACGATGGTAGGTTTGAAACCATGTATAAATGTATGACTAGGATTAAAAGTTAATCCACTAACATGGACATGTGCTTGCATCTAAAGGCCATGGAAAACACTATGGATACCTTGATACTATCACATGTGTTAGAGTTTATGCATTTATGGGTCTTGATAGAAGAAAAAAAGAAGTTCCCTCTCTACTTTCTCACTCTAGCCAAAAGTTTGTAGAGAAAGGGGTGAAAATTTTGTGCAATTTTCTTCTCATCTTCTTACACCACAAGTGAGGAGTGAAAGGTGCATTCCTCACTCTAAATACACAAGTGTTATACAATAGGTTGTCTAAGCTCCCAAGGTTTGTCGTGGTGTGGACTACCATAGAGGTGGACATTTGGACACCTACAAAAGAGACTACCTTCAAAGACTTTGTGTGAAAGTTTCAAAGTACGGTATAACTTCTTTTAACTCTTGCTTTAAATCTATTTACAGAGTAGGACAAGATGAGTAAAAGGTCATCCCATGCAGAGTGCAGGGCAAATTCTAGGAGTAAGCCACCGTGGATTATGTAAATCAGCATGTACCCATGGGAATGGAACTCTTAGCATTTTGTTATGCACACATTATACTTTTATTTTGTTGCACATTATGCTCATATGACACGTAATGTAACAAAGAGTTCCAACAGGTATACAAAGCTTTGTGTGAGTATATATTACTTAGCTTTCATGTTAGAAGGGGTCCATTGCAAATGGAGTTGGAAGAGTCATTATTGACAATTATTTTAGCTTTGTGCTAATAATGGATTAGAGCAAAATGACTCTATTAAATTCCATTGCTTCTATTTAGTGAAGTTGCTAAAACTCAATACATCAAATGACGCAATGTGTATTGGGTCGCAACGGAAACAGTCTCTTTGTATAATTACAAGGGTAAGGCCGCATACATCTGACCCCCCAGACCCCAACTTAGTTGGAAATATACTGGATACATTGTGGATTGTGGACCATTATTGCAAACTTTATGAGTTTGAATTTTTTTTTGACAAATTGAAAACAATGTTATAACAACAATTTCTGTCAAGAACTAATTTTTTGCTTTGGTGTGACCTTGTCCTCCATTCAAAATCTCCTTGACGTATAACTGGTGTTGTTTTCGCAAATCTTCTTCCATAATGAATCTGTTGTCGATGAAGAACGTTGACACTGTAAAAGGGGTTAAACAAGGAAGTGAGGAACTTTCTACCATCAAAATCATATAGGCGACGGAGATCCATTTTAGCTGATGAAATGCAGCTACCACACAAATTAGGAGGACACAGTTGGTGTTAGTGAGATATTCAAGGAGCAAATCAAGGGAATTGATTAGCTTGATTAGTTTAGATAAAAATGTAAAAGAGTGTAATTATCTTTTGATTTAGTTACCATGTATACATGTAAATTACTCTATAAAACTATACACAATATATGATACTGATCATTGAAGATCAGATCATTTTCTCTGAATCTTTTCTCACGTTCATATTTCTTACATGGTATCAGAGCGATTTGGCTCGCGCCTTTGATTACGATTCTGGAATTGTTCTCCTTCTCATCAATTGAATTGAAACAATTGGTGCAGATACATACTCATCTCTTCACGTGACGTGATCATATAATTCTCTGTTCATATAATTCATCAGAGAGTCTCTTTTGGTTGGTGTACAATCAGAGTCCTCACAACTCTCGTCTGTGCAAGAACAAAGACCTCAACTTCTTGTCTGCTTTATATATTTCACAAAGTATTTCCTCCTGACGATGGTAACATTTACCTCTCCTAATCTACTTCCAGTTACAATCACAAGATGTGATGGTTCCAATTATTTGATTTGGGCATCTCAAATTATGCCTATTCTGAGAAGTACTGATTTAATGTCCATTGAGGATGGATCGGAAAAAGCTCCTGCAGAATTTATTACCGATGGCAGTGTTGTCAATCCAGCCAATCCACCCAAGGCAAATCCTGAATATGCAATTTGGTACAAGAAGGATCAATATTGCCTCAGCTGGATAAATTCAACACTTACGGAACGTGTTCTTCATCCGGTATTCCATCTTCGCTCCTCTACAGCCGTCTGGAACTTCCCGGCCGAAAAATATGGTGGCCAAAATAAGATGGAGAAATTTGATCTCCGTCGCCGGCTACAAATTTGATCTCCGTCGCCTGGCCGGAAAATATGCAGAGATTATCTTGATGATGCCAAGAGGATTGTGGCAGAACTCCGAGCGACCGGAACAGAGGTTTTCGATGATGACTTCATCTCTTATGTGGCAGGCGGTTTACACCCGCAATTTGATCTTTTTATTGCGAATGTAAACCTATTTTAAGAGGATACAGGGTTGGAATTAGAATTTTTTAGCGAAGTCTGCTGAGTTATGCGGCTAATATTCCTTCTCTACCGGTGGAGACAGTCGCGTTCTACGGACAGGGAAGACAGAATTCTACTGAGTTTTGCTCACCTAGGCCGAACGTTGGAGGAAGAGTTGGTCATGGGCCGAACTCTGGAGGAGCCCACTACCAGAAAGGAGGCAGAGGTCGCAAACGTTTTCAGAGCAGGCCAAATTATGTTGCTGGGCCGAATCATGTGTCTGGGCTGACTTCTGAAGGGCTGCAGTTTGTTGGTCCATCTGGAGGTCAGAAACATTTTAATTCCCAGCAAAACCAGCAAGTTCTAAATGGGCCGCAGCAGACTTTTGGACAACATCCCAACTCACAGTTTAATTTCCAGCCCAGTTCGCAGTATACACCAAACAGTAATTTTCAGGCCCAGAATAATTTTTCTCCTAATGCTGTTAAATGTCAGATTTGTGACAAGTATAATCATACGACCTTGGACTGCTACCAAAGAATGAACTTTGCTTTTCAAGGCCGTCACCCACCTGCCAGTCTCGCTGCTATGGCTGCACAAGTTAATTTGGATATTGATGACAGTGTATGGTTTGTTGATAGTGGTGCAAATCAACACATTTCAATGATTCAGCTACTCTTGCGCAACAACAACCCTATTCTGGATCTGATTCAGTGGCTATAGGTAATATTACAGGTTTGAATATTTGGAACATTGGCTCCTTAACTGTTAAATCCCCTATTCGTTCACTTCAACTATCTCGTGTACTTCACTGTCCAAATGCTTCAGCTAATTTATTATCCACCTATCAATTCTGTGTCGATAACAAATGTTATTTTATACTCACTGAGCATGGTTATTTTATTAAGGACAACAAGATGGGTCAAACACTGATGGAGGGACCCAGTGAAGGTGGGATGTACCCGATTCGGCTTGACACCAACTCTCAGCAAATTAAGCAGGCTTCAGTTGGATGTGTTGGTACTCGACCTTATTTTTCAGTTTGGTATTCTCGTTTTGGTCATTCATCATCTACTATTGTTCATTCCATAATAAGTCAGTCTCAGTTACCATATTCGGGTAATTTGAACTCAGAGTTTGTTTGTGAACCGTGTCAATTGGGTAAAAGTAACCAATTACTGTTTGGGTCTTCGAGTCATGTTACAATTTGTCCTCTAGAACTTATTCATTCAGATGTGTGGTCAACCTCAGTAGCTTCGAATAAAGGTCTTCATTATTATGTTATTTTTGTCGATGATTTTACTCGATTTACCTTGTTATATCCTCTCAAGTGCAAATATGATGTGTTTACAACATTACTTACATTCCAAGCATTTGTTGAAAATCAATTCTCCCTTACTATCAAAATGCTTCAAACTGATGGGGGTGGGGAATTTTGTTCTAATCAATTCAAGGCTCACTTACATAAACGAGGAATCTTGCATCGAATTCGTATCCCCACACTCCTCAACAAAATGGTCTTGCAGAGAGGAAACATCGACATATAGTTGAAATGGGACTCACCCTTCTAGCTCAAGCATTTCAAACTGCCAGTTTCAAAGAAACTAAAAATCCGTTTTAAGATTGTTAGACAATTATACCGAATTAACAGTTTATTGCAATAAAAAAAATACTCAATAAATATAATACTTCAACAAGTACATAAACAAAAGTACATCTTCAAACTTTCACCGTCGAACGAAACACGCAAAGTTGAGGAACTCCGAGGCCTGTGAAGCTCACAGTTTCCTTAAAATAGATTCGTCCTCTCCTAAGTTCTTTGAGATTCTCGAGCGTCTCAGGATACAACGGATACGAGTTGGTATGCACAGCATTTGCTGCACAACTCCGACGAACTCTAGCGGTATCTTCCTTCAATCACCACTTGAAGAATGACCCCAAAAGCTTCACTAAGAAGAGAGAACAAAATTCTAGACTCAAATTTTTTTTTTTGTGTTTTCACTCATGAGGGGATTCACTATTTATAGAGTTTGTGAATAAGTGTGGAGATCCACGAATTTTGGAGTACAAAGCACGGATTTAAACGGGCACTGGACAAGACTGAACAATGCCGCTCTATTTTTTGATGCTGAGCATCCACTCGTGTACAAATTCATGGAGGAATTTGCCACAACGTTTGACGGGGATAAATGGGGCTACAACGGGCCATACTTAGTCTTAGAGTGGCCAACAGGTACGTAAGAACAGACTTATCAAAAAAAAGGTACGTAAGAACAGGGGAATTCAAGTTGACGATCTTGCCCCCGTCGGCCTTTTACCCGATCAACTGTATCCGGGTTGGGTCACTCTGGCAACGGCAACGGCCGTTGAAAGTGCGAAATGAATCGATTGCAAGATCCAGCAGCTGAGCGGGTCGAGTTATGGAGTTCATCTGTGGAACAAGCAAACCAAGAGACTGGAGATTGAACAGGGGAGCGTGGTGGAGAGATTGGCATTGGATCATTGCAACATATGCACCAAGAATACTTCTTTCAACTTTGTTAGGTAAATAAATCGAATATGGACAGATTGTTTATGCTCGGTCGGCACATGCTCCAAAAGGTCTTTTGCTTTTGTGCTCCACTCCACTACTGTCTACAGATTGAACAGTCTTCCATAATGGTTCAAATAATTTTACGAAATAAGTACAAGAAATTGGTGGACCATCTACCTATCAAAAAAAAAAAATTGGTGGACCATCTATCTTCTTTATCTACAAACGAAAGTGTAGGAGAGAAAAGCGACACGTGGTAATCAAAGATGCATACGTGCGACGCATGTGAGATGCTTGAAAAAACATTTGCAATCTGATAATTAACATGCCCAAGTCAACAACACAGTCTCGCCATTTACTAAGTTCCCAAACCAAACACAAACTAGGATACTTGTCTTCCGATTTTCGATTCCAACCAAAATTGCATGCCCGATTCAAACAACAACAACAAAAAGAAGCAAACTTATATTTAGTCTAATCAAACGAATACTAACCATTCAAGCATACTAAATTTATCCCTTTCTTTCTAAGGAATCTGAGGTGTTGAATTCATTAATGGTGGGGTTGGAGCGGTGGTTGAGCAGAGTGTGCTGGAGGTTTACATTGGTAGCATTTGGCGAACAATCCAAATGTATCCACTTGCCTCACAAAATTCGTCGTGCTTGCCCATCCACCAAACCCGAACCCGACCACCAATACCCAGATCACAATGAAGGTGTTCAAAACGTACATCGCCGCCCAGCTTGGCAGGAAAAACGGAGGCTTTTCAGCAGCACTCTGAGATCAAATGGTCAACAAATTTCAATCAAGGTCAATTTGTACTGATTGACTGGGAATTTGTTCTTCAGAATTACCTGACGAGCCGATGGTTTTCTGTAAGTGAGCATGTGGGCTAAGGCTGGAATTATGTATACGGTGAAACTGACAAGAAGTGCTCCCACGGCGGAATTGATCGGGCCGAAGAATGGGAAGACGATGGCCAAGAACCAAATGGGGATCACCACCGGCAGACGCGCAAGTGCTCTCAGGCATATGCTTTTCGTGTCGTGGACGCCGATCACCTTCTCCCACACAAAATACAGCGGCGTACACGCAAAACCGAACGTGATGAACTGTAAGGAAATCATCCTTGAGTAAAACTAAACTTGTACTTTGAAAAAATAGAAACTTGACGGGAGAGTCGAGCGTCGGACAGAACAGAACAGAACAGTAACCTGGTGGATGAGCATGAGAATGACGGCGGCGTCGCGCCATCGGGTCCGTGGGAGCAGGGCGAAGGCGTTTGAGTGGTTGAGCAGCTGATCGCCGAAAGCCCAATAGACGGCGGAGGCCGACGGGATGGTCAGTGTGAACACGTACAGTGTGGCGGCCAAATAAATGTACTTGAACTTGCGAGGTTTCCACATTGCATGCATGATTTCACTGTCAAATACAATATTTTTACCATGCAATTACAAATTAAATCAAAGGAACATTATTGTCAGTCTCTGTATTAAAATGTATGAGAAAGACAGGAAGCACGATGGTGGAGAACGAGTCGCAATTATTGCGAGATGGGAACTCCACTTTGAAAATGCCGCGTCATTCTGCAACGTCGGAATTGCCCTCGAGAATCAAAGTTTATTTTAATGTTTTCTTTTATAATTTAATCGAATTATAATGGGTCAACAAAAACAAAGAATACAAAGCGAGCTAATTTCGATGATTCTGTCGGGTCTCACAAGTCACAACCCCCGCCCCGGAGGACTCCGGCAAAAGCTGCAAGCAGAAGCCGAGAGGAAACAATAGGGGTGGAATGGAAGGAAAAGGAAACTTTTTTCTATGATTAAAATTAAAGTAGCCCTAATAAATTTATGTTAAATAAAAAGAACTTACACGGTGACGGCATGGCCACCAAACGTGTAGAGTATATTGGTGGCGCCGGTGAAGTAGAGTACCAGCTTTTGGGGACCGGAGTGTCGAACGTCTTCAGCCTATTATTCAGTCAAAAAAAAAAATTCAATTTTTTTCCCTAGTAAGAATTGTAATTGTTTTCCTGAGCAAACTCACCTGTCCATGAACCAGTGCAGCAATGGTTAAATACCATGCTGTGTAAGTTGTCATCCCAAGTCCTAAAAATGACCAGATTCTGTAGTTGTGGAAAGATGGAACGAAGACAGTGGTAGCGCAGCATGCTCCAAATATGTATGTCCATGTTCTCTTGTCCAGATGATCATTGATGTAATAGATGTTGCTGTAGTGAAAAAAAAGTGAATAAAGAAGATGGTTATGAAGTTCAATTTCTTCCACATGATTGCCATTACACACACCTGGCACAGGCTATGAGTTGGATGACTGATCCAAATAGAAGGAATGTGCAGTTGAATGCCAAGCCCACTGCTTTCCAGTACGGACCCAGCAACCCATCCAGCACCTCAAACCACTACAGACACCAGAAAATGAAGTACTGAGATGCAATGTATCTGTTTTGTCCTAAGAAAATTCTCCAGAATTTTCAATCTAACCTGAATGACATGGTTTTTAAAGCTGATCCCTTCTCTTTCCTTTCTGGATCGATACTCTATGTAGAGAACACTGATGAGATATGCTGTCCAGCTACCGAGCAGGCCATAGAAAACTTGGAACACGATTCCAGATAGCATTCCAAGTTGGGAGAAGGAGTAAGGGAGAGTAAGCAGCACTTGTGCAACCTAAGATAGTTGCAATTTTGGTTTAGTGGGTAAACAAAGTTTGAGGAATGATGAACACTGACAGAGGAAAAATAGAAAAAAAAAGGGGAATCACTTGATTGGAAGAGCAGCTGAACCAGGCATCCCAGGCTGAGCCGCCGTGCCAGAGGAAGCTTTTAACGGCGAACATGGATTGTTGCTCCTCCACTTTCTCCATTTCCTCCTTTCCACTGTCGTGTTCTGATTCATTCAAGTCGGAGACAATGTTCTCCTCTGCTTGCTTCTCACCCAACATGGTGTTTGATTTTTTCTTCGAAACCCGCAGATCTGCAAAATACAAAAACAACGCAAAGGACACTCAATGAGACAAAACAGAGGCACAAAAAAAACAAAGGGAGAGAAATTTACTCAGATCCAAAGGAAATTTTATAAAATACAACTTCCAACAAACAAGAAGAACCCAAAGAAAACAACAACCAAGTTTCACTTTCTCAACATACCTCTTTTGTATTGATGAGTCTTTTTCCCGAACCTGGGATCCCAGTAACGAAAGACGTTCACAAAAGTGTTCCCTTGTTCAAACCAGGTCCAGCAGAAAAGAGCATTTTTTTTTAATAAAGAGAAAGCGAGAAGAGCTTTACGAAACACTGAGTTTCAATCAAGGATTGCCCAGAACCTGTTGAACCCCGAGCAGCTATATAGCAAGGGAATCTCGGTAATAACTGCACAACGCAGTAAATGCGCTTCCAGAAAACCCTTCCGCGGCGGCCGAAGGCGGCGAGAGGGCCTCAAAAGGTGCAAAATTTTCAGCTTGGCTAAGAATGCTTTTTCTGTACGAATGCTTTTATGGAGAAGGAAAATGGACTGAACATACTCAGAGACACACAGATGTAGAGTAGAGAGCTTAGCCGAAGGCCAAAGATGCTTGTTTTGTTACTGAGTAGTGAGAGTGTGAGAAAGGGGGAAAAGCGGAGTTTGTGCCTCTACTTGAAACGATTGGATGGATATCAGCATTAAAACCACTTGTGCTACTGCTTGGTGCCTGGGTGTGACGTGTGACCGCATTTTTTCCCTTTGGTTCTTCTCTTTTCCTCGTTGAGCATTGCAGAGAGAGAGGTACGCTACTCTACTAGTCACGCACTAAATCGGGAACTCTCTCTCAAAGAGAAGGCAAGCATAAAATACGCAAAAAATAATAGAAGGAAACAAATAGCAACTGAACACTTCTTGGATATTTCCGAAATTCAGAAAATGATCAATGATTTGTTGGCCGATTTAGAAAAAAAAATTTAGGGGCTAAATTTTTTTTTAGGCCAATTTTTTTGGAGGTAAATAATATTATATATAAGGATATTTTTTTTTTATACTCAAAATACATTCTTTGAATAAACAGTATTAAAATTTGACCCAAACTTATTAAATTTTGTTTAATCATATTCAAATTTTTTTAGGCCCAATTATATTTATAGGTAGCCATTTTTTTTTTTGGGGGGGAGGCTGAGCCCCCGACCCCTTAAATCCGCCCCTGTTCATGGGCGAGATGCTTCAACCAACTATTCCCTATCGATTACAAAAACCTATCTTTCGTATTCGCTTTCATCCAATTCCAAAGAGTGATTTGTGTTTTGACAAACATCTCATGGGCGCGAGATGCTTGCACCAAGAAAATTTATCGTGTTTCTCGCATCCCAAAATAGCCAATATGCACTTAACTCACTCTTCAATTCTATGATCCCTCTAGTCCACGCAGCATCTCTTATCAAACTAATATCACGCATAAAATGACTAGCAAAATATATTGCTCGTCATTGACATATATACATAATTATTATTTTCACTCGACTAACATAATATTCATTAGATATGGGCAAAATGGCCCGATAACTGGCCCCATGTTAGATAGATCGGGCTCGGTTTGAGTTTTCGGTGACCCGCAATCGCCGGGTCAGCCATTTTAACTGATCTGGTGGTCCACCCGGCAGTCTGACCGGTAAAAACTGGTAAAAATTAATTAATTTAATATTTAATTTATTTATCAAAATAGAAAATAACAATAAAATATTAGAATTCTAATTAAAAAAAAACAATTTAATAAAATATTATTATTTTAATAAAAGAAAATAAAAAAATAGAACAATTTTTTAAAAAAAACTTACCGTTGGCCCATCGGGGCGGCGGTCGGCCCACGGCACTTTTGAAATTTTCTACACCTATAAATAACCATCCACCCTATTCATTTTATTCACATCAATATTTAATATTCTCTTCAACTATTCTAAGCTGCTCTCTCTATTTTTTCATTTTTTTTTTCATTTTAGCTTTAATTTTCTATCGCAATAATATCGTAAAAAAGAATTAGTACTTCTATATCCTCTGTTTTTGACGTTGATATTGATTTTAAAAATTTGATTGATCTTAATTTTGAGTTGGACTAACACACCACTATCGATTTCGGAGGTGGTAACACCATCTTCTTTTTGTGGTCGTGGTAGTCGTCCCTCCTCCATCCTCCGGTGTCTCAAACAAAAGAGCGATCTATGAAGAAAATGAGCACCTCCAAAAATTTTACGGAATTTTTTGACAAAAGTCCAAATTCGGAAAAAGGGCTTGACTTTTTTGAGTGAAGTATTGGTTATGTCAAAAGAAGTTCCGCATCAAAAAGGTACAATTTAAATTTGTAGTTTTCGAAATTTAATTTTTAGAATTTAATTTTTATTAAACTATGAATATTTATATAAATTTTGAATTTTTTTTAAAATTTGTGGTGTTATTCGACTATTGGTCGTGTCTTATTTAAGACATGTTCAAGTTTACAAAATTGATACAGATTTTTGTTCTAATTCAATCACGATAAGTATGAAGAAAAAATCAAATCACGATGAGTATTATGGAAATGATCTTCCAAAATTATCGGAGGAGGATGAGCCATGATCTTCATGCAACGTCCATCTTGAGAGCAAATGGCCATTAGCCCCCATGTACTATGTCTATTAGCCAACTTACTCCCCTGTACTTTTAAAAATACCACTTTACCCCCTGTACATTCCATAAAAACCCCACTGCCCCCGAAAAATTCTCACGCGCTGCTGCGCGGCTGAGACTACTTTTAATGGGTGGAAAGGTCGATTTTGCCCTCAAATTCCATTACTCTGTTGTCTTTCGACATTGCAGATTTGCAGCAGCGCCTCGGTTCGACATTTCCGCCTCTTCTTTCAACATTTCAACCTTCATCTTCTCGACAGGTCGATTCTGCTTCGTTCTCGAGGTAATCGGACTTCTCCATTTCGTTAATTCTCGACTTCATCTTCTCGATTCTGCTTCGTTCTCGAGGTAAT
>JAOWBN010000003.1:941517-952054 GCA_028565015.1 Pinguicula moranensis | reverse complement strand
AACTTTCCCGCAAAGTTTGAATCTTTATTAGCAAAGAGTAATCCCAACCCCATGTGTCTCTTCTAGCTTCTCAAGAGATCAATGAATCAAAATTTTGCAATTTCAGTCCATAGAAAACAAGCCCCACCATGACAGATAGATACCACGAACATGGAACATAGAAACCAGGAAAAACTTTTCTAGATTATAAAAGAAAGAGTTCATAGAAGATTTTTCAGAAGCTTGTGGATGACAACACGGAGAGATAACAGATGAAGACAGGCGTATAAAATTCTCAAGCAATGATTGAACCCATTTTCCCCTTCTCAGAAATAAACAGCCATCTATTCTCTTATTTGAGACTGCAAATTCGAAGAGAAAGATACGAAAATCTAATAGTTCCAAAAATATCTGAAGTGAACTGCTGTGTGCCTGTGTGCTGATATCAGATACGGATGAACAAAAAGTCACCCGAGCCGCCCATCAATCGAGATAAATTACTAGGTTGGAACAATGACTCCTTAGACGAAGAGTCACGGAGAGGAAAACGACGGTGGAACTTGAGAGAATCACAGAATAGGCCAGATTTCTCAAGCTGAATAATTTACTTCAATCCCACCAAGAATACATTTTTATCTGCCTGTTGAGCAATAAATATCATAGTTAATTCCAAAAGCATCAACACAAAGCTAGAGAACGTATCAAAGGAAATGCCATACTTGTGCATAATTATTGCAAAATTAAACTACTAATCGACAAGTTGGAGAGCAGAAGTAATCAAGTTTGTATCTTGCGTAAGGCCAAGTCTTATCCATCCACGTACTCAATCTTATGGCGTCCACACTCTTGATTTTTGTCTAATTTTATGCTCGACTTTGGACACTTGTGTTCAATAGGTACGCATGGAGAATGCCCAGTTTTGCATTAATGTGTTAATGGCCCACCATTATAAACTGTTGCTCTTTTGCAAAATGAGATGCCATTCATTAAAGATGTCTGTTTGCTGATTGCTCCATTGGGATCCAAATAGTTCGAAATTTGCCCAAATGACCAATATCGTCTAACTTTTAAAGGAAAATGAAAATCCTATAGAAAAATGCTCCTTACATAATAATGGGGTACCTTTTTAACCGTGGCTTCGTTTTGAAAATCCTTAGACTCGAGAAACCTGCAACGAGAATCTACTACTGTTAATTAAACCTGCAGATCCATCCTCTTGGATTCTCACCTTACTGAGGGAGTCGGTTAAACTATTTGGATCCCAACTTCTCCGGCGAATTTAGCTTTTCGATCAGGTGAAGTAAGTTTATAATCACTGGCATTAGTGGAGAAGAATATTACTTGTGTTTTCCTCGGAATTTATAGAAAATTGATGATACTGAATGGCTGAAGATTGAAAGAGTGGTTATTTTTTACTAAATTATGGGTTTTTCCCTTTGAAGTGTTATGCTGCTTCCGTTTGCTTGAATTTAGGGTTCATGAGTGTGTAAATGCGGTTAAAAGTAATATCAGATAAGGAAGTTTGCAGCTTTTGTCCTATACATTATCTAACTAAGAAGTTTAAGTTTTGGATCGGGGTACTGTTTTGGTCCAAGGGTGATTGGTGATTTCCAGAGAGTATATGCATCTATCAACTAAAAAGTTCAAATTTTGGATCAGGGGACTGCTTTAATCGAAGGAAATGGTACTGCTTAGAGATTACAAAGTATATTATGCAGAGGGAAACTTGAAGTGAAAATTGCTGTATTAATTTAATGCAGGGATGTACTCTATTTGGACTGATTATCTTACAGAACTTGATATCTTATGGTTGTCTTTTCTGATGTGGCAGAGGCAACTTTTGTGTGAAAAATGAATCTGTTGATGCGGTCTAATATTCGTACTACAGCTCAGGAGCTCCAGCCCACTGAAGACCATCAAGTCAAGGAAGCTTATTCGTTGAAAGCTGCAACTCCTTTAGAGGGTCTAATTGCTGAAGATACATTTCTCGCCCATGCCATTCTTGAAAGTCATGATTCAGAGACAGATGAACGTCTGGATGAGAATGGCAGCATCAATTATTCAAGCGGAGCTCAAGCTGATAGACACATAGATGTTAAAGAAGACGAGGGGTTGATCATAGTACCATGTGGTACGGCTTCTTCTTGCTCTTACATTTTTACTTTGTTTACCTTTTCGGAAATTGCTTTGCACATGGCAAATCTGAATAAAGCTTTGAGAATAAAAAGAAAAACAATACTTGATTGCCTGGGGGAGTCTAGAATCTAGATGAATTGCATACTAAATAGTTCATTTCTAATTTTAATGAAATTCATACAGAAGAACTTCTTGTTCCTCGCTGTTTCAGATAAGGTATTCATTCACCAAAAAGCATTTTCACTAAAATGACAATTATGCGAGAATAATAATAAAAAGGAAGTAAAGCTTTAGCATATTCGCGATATCAAAGATATCCTCTTTCTGGATATAATCCCATTTTCTTCAGTTTCACATATACAACTGACTTGGAAGTCAAGGTAGTCCTGTACAGTGACAGATGATGAAGATAGGTCGAGGCAGCCTGCATTTGATAGCGGTTCTGTTTTGGTGGTGCTGGGTAAACAGTGGAGTGGTTATTTTCACTGGAGGTGGCAGTACTTAACTCGGAAGTTACACTGCCTGAGAAGCTGGAAGTCATGATTGCTGACAAGTGTTGTGTGTTGGGGTAGTGGATGGGAATTGCTGATAACATAACATAGAGCTTCGAAAGATTAAAAGAACTACTTGAGATCATGATGTGCTTAATTGTTTTTTTCAGGGGAAGTTCCTCACAATTGGACCGAGGCAGCAGATATGCTTGCATTTCGCTCCCTCAATCGTGACTTTGTTTTTCCTGGTACATTTTTGTGCATTTGTTTGTGATATTTGGCACTACTACTACTTCTTGCCTGCATGTTTATGGGCCCTGACTTTAGCTATATTGCGCTGTTGTATATCCTAGGTGAACAAATCCAAATTTTGGCATGTTTGTCAGCCTATAAGCAGGATACTGAAATAATTACTCCCTTTAAAGTTGCTGCTGCCATGAATAAGAATGGGATTGGAAAAAGCCCTGACAAACAAAATGGAAATATTGTTCAAGGAGTTGATCCTGTCTCTCGAGAACCAAAATCTGGTGTGTGTGAAAATCAACAAGGTCAATTTTTCATTGAAGGGAAGATTGATTCCCATGGGGATATTTCTGCTGGTGAGTCTCTTCTTAGGATGGAGGATCACAAAAGACAGACCGAAAAGCTACTCCAAAGATTTGAAAATTCACATTATTTTGTGCGGATTTCTGGATCAAATGAACCACTTTGGTCTAAAAGAGGAGCTCAAGAAACCTGTCTCGAATCTTCTGTTGAGTATGAAGAACAGGGGATAATAAATTCTTCTGGAACTGGAATGACTGCAAAAAAGAATACTTCTGTATGTGTTGTGACTGAGAGAGGAAAAACTGATACCAGCACATTTGGAGGCTTGGCAAGAGGTGCTATCAGGTGCTGCTCCCTATCAAATGGAGATATAGTGGTATGTTTCCCTATAAATATAGATGGTTCTTTTTTCTGGACTTACCTCTCTAACGCTGAAAGAACAACTATGGCATGTCAATATAGTAACAGAATGTTCATCATTGCTGTTCTGGATGCATAAGTTTTTTGCATGTCCAATGGCCAGATGCTTCGATAGTTTTATTTTGGATTCTCCTGTTGTTAGTTGGGCTAAAATGCCCTTGCTCCTATTTTTCCTTGGACCAGACCATCGATTGCTCTTGCTTTTATCATTCAGAGAATTTATTTTTCTCAGTTGCTGCTCGAGGTGCATGAAGATCTACTTATTTGAGTTTGATTTTGTTGTTGGAAGGATGCAGGTACTTTTACAGGTAAATATCGGTGTTAAGTTTGTTAAAGATCCAGTCCTCGAGATTCTTCAATTTGAGAAGCATGAAGAAACGAAGCAACCCTGTAGAGACCAGAATCTTACTGATTCGAATCAAGATCCCTATGGTGAATTGTTAAAATGGTTGCTTCCTTTGGATAATTCTATTCCTCCTCCACCTCGTTCTTTGACTCCTCCATTGAGTTCCAGTTCTAGCATTAGGAGCACACCCTCTAGATCTGCTTCATCTGGGTCTGCAAGTTCCCAGCTTTTCTCGTTTGGTCATTTGAGAAGCTATTCTTTGTCATCACTTCCACCAAACAGTTCTCTGACACCTGCTGTCGCAACTCCTAATGATAAACCTGTTGCTGAACCAGAAGATTGGAATCAATTGTTGTCTGGGAAGTTTGTGGAAACTGGTCAGAGTGCAAATGAGAAACTGTTATCTTTCCGAGGTGTTCCCTTGCAGCCAGAGAGATTTTCTGTTCGTTGTGGTTTGGAAGGGATATTCACACCTGGACGCAGATGGAGGAGAAAAATAGAACTAATTCAACCTGTAAAAATTGATTCTTTTTCTGTTGACTGCAATGCTGAGGATCTTCTATGCGTCAATGTAAAGGTATGGTTTCATTTTTACTGAGTTGATTTGCTATCTTTGAAAAGGAACTTGAGGAGTTCTGATGGATAAATTACATGGCAATCATTTTTGTCCTTGTAAAACACATTAAGATGAACGATTCTCTTTCAGAATATTTCCTCAGCAGAAGGACCAGATATTGTGGTGTTTATAGATGCCATAACATTAGTTTTAGAGGAAGCAGCATCAAAAGGTGGACAACCATTGGTTTCACCGGTTTCTTGCATTGAAGCTGGGAACAATTATAGCTTACCAAATGTATCCCTGAGGTATGCTCTTGCATATGGACAAATTTGAAGCTTCTTTTGTCGGTAGAAAGCTTATGCTTGGAGAATCTTAAATTCTTAACTGAAACTAGAATACATTTTGTACCACAAAAAGATTTTCATCTGTAGCTAGAGTTTCTAGTCTTTTCATCAAATTGTGTCTTTTGTTGATTATTTACTCTTATTTTATTCAGAATTTTTTACTTCGTCTACAATGAGCAGGAAGGGGGAAGAACATTCTTTCATTCTCAAACCAGCAACTACGTTCTCAAAGCATCCGAATGGTCGAAGGGATACCAGTAGCCTACCTTCACGCTTACCAGCTGGGAATACTGCATCAATCTGGCATAACTCCTCGAGCTTTGAAGAAAAAGAGAGTGGGCCACCTGCTGATCAGTATGCAATTCTATTATCATACCGATGTAATTATACTGGTATGAAACTGTTACTCCGTGACAATTTGCTGAGGATAACTCTGTTCTTATGGAGCATCTGTGTACTGTAGAGTCAAAGTTGTTCTTTAGGCAGCCAACAAGCTGGCGACCTCGCATTTCTAAGGATCTTATGATCTCTGTGGCATCTGAAATGTCTGTGCAAGCTCCTGAATCTGACAGACCTCAGCTTCCTGTCCAGGTTATATTGAAATCATCTAAAGCAATTTCTTTTTGCAATACTCATCACACTAAACCCGTAGGGCTTCAACTTTCAGGTTTTAACTCTTCAAGCATCAAACAAAACATCTGAAAATCTCACATTAACAGTTCTTGCCCCAGCTTCATTTACTTCTCCTTCTGTTGTAGCCTTGAGTAATTCGCCATCTTCACCATTCAGTACATTTCCTGCTGCCGTCGAGGTAGCAGAAAGGGTTAGAAGTGATAGGCAAGGGGCTATCCATCATCGTTTTAGTTCGATATCTCTGAACAGAGGAGAAGAATTAGAAGACAGTCCACCATCAATTTCCATCAGTGACCGAAATGCTTCAGTATCTGATGTGGTTCCAAATGGTGATCTGGGTTGCACACATTTATGGTTGCAGAGCAGAATTCCATTAGGGTATATTTACCGTTTATTTATTCTTACCCATAATCTCCTTTTCCATTTATTCAGTTCAAGAGTTTTCTTTTTGCACCAGATGCGTCCCCTGTCAATCTTCAGCAACCATTAAACTTGAAGTACTTCCATTGACCGATGGCATAATCAGTCTCAATTCTCTACAAATAGAGGTCAAGGAGAAAGGTAGAAGGATCTTCTCTGCCTTCCGTTCTCTTGATTACTTCTGGATAAAAATGGCAGTCATTCCTTTGTCTATGCATATGTAAAGTGCTCTGTGATGGTCATGCTTCGCAAACAACAAATGAGTCTCGTCAAATCAGTTCCTTATGTTGATTATCAGAGTTCATGTTTTGGTACAGCAGGTATCACCTATGTACCGGAGCAATCTTTGAAGATACATGCAACTTCAAGCATTTCAACTGGTATTTTCTGAGGCAACTAGTTCCCCCTTGATCTAATCACGGGTCTGGGACGATTATGGAAACACCGCATACTGCACGATTCTCCATCCATGCACTTGATCTTTGCTATCCGTGAATCTATTCTGTAGCATATATGTTGTATAAAGCTATACTAGTGAATGCCATCTTTCATATGTACCTAGAGCAGGTAAGGTTGAGGAATTTATCCCTAGGCATCATGATATTTGCTTCATTTGAAGAGTTCACTCGGATTGAAGGAAAGTATTTATGCTAGTTTTAGTTGAAGCACAAGTACATGGAGAAAACATCTGCCTTTCCATTCATGTAAGCAGCCTTTAGAAACACTGCCTGTACAGTCACAGTTAGTATTTGAATGTAATTTCTCTTATGCAGCATGTGCCTTACTCTATACCATGAGGGTCTTTTGGTAACGGGATAGATTTAATCCCATTATCCGCCTTCAAATCGGTTACCAAACGGTCTCTCGATCTTTTTTTTTGAGGTCAGGGTACAATTGAGTACGTCTCACGCTCCCTAGACCCTGTCTAAAGATGGGATATACTAAGTATATTTATTTTTTAAACCGGCTACCAAACGTACTCTTACAATGATAACTTCAATATTTTTGTCCTTAATTCCGGTAAGAGGATAACTATGTCTCTGGTAAACTTCATCACGTCAGTGATCATGGTGCTGGACGGCTGACCTTTAGACAGACGGGACAGTCCAATGAAGATTGTGAAAGGGTTGTAAATGATCCATTTGTTTGTTTTCAGTAGATTTTAATGCTGATGAAGTTCAACTGCACACACCCTGTTTTAACAGGATGAAGGGCTAGAAATACATACTTTGGGAAGCAATTACTTCCCTATCATAAACCACAGGTGCTAATACATATAAAAAAAATTCATGAATTAAACCACTTCATGATCACATTTGTTTGCCACACTGATAGACATATATGTTGGCAAATTGTAATGAAATTTAAAATGATTCCAAGCCATTTTTTGTAGGAAGAGAGTAGGTATCATGTATGAGAAATGATATGGCGCACGGAAGTTTAGCACGTAAAAAATAAGTAATCGTGCGAACTGACCATTACCCCGTATTGAACACGGCACAAAAATCAATACGGGTATAATGATCATTTCACGCGATTCCTTACATTTGTCGTGCTAAACTTCGGTGCGCTATATCACTTTTCATCATGTATTGTAGGAAGAAAATAGTAGATACAATTAAACCTTGCCCCCTAAACAAAGGCTAATCAAGATCTAAAAAATTAAGAGATCATGGACTAATTGGAAAATAATACGAGAATTTGGAATTTAAATGTTTAAATGATGAATGTAATAAGAGAATATCGAGCTTATCTAAAAAAAAAAAAAGAGAATTATGAACTAATTAGGGGAAATTAGAATGACTGAAGAACCACAAAATATAAATGTAAAAGGAAAATATATTTCTCATGTCGAGTCAAGGGCGGATGGAGTGTTGACTTTATTTTGTCGAAAAAAATAAAAAAAATAAATATTTTTGTTATAAAATTATATATTTTTTCTGATCATTGTTATTAAAAGTTAATTTGTAGTATATTAAATGGTTTAAATTTTATTTATTATTATTATTCCAGTAAAATTATTATTTTTTTATAACTATTCCGTACTTAAATTAATTTGTTACCACCATCACCCACCCATCCCAAAAAAACACACAGGTCCCTAAAAAAAATTTTACACATAATTTTTTGGGGCAACCCCCCACCCCCACCCACCCAAAAAAAACAATTTTTCTGAATATGCATTTTTTTTTGCTATTGCATTAATAAAAAAGAATACCCCGATAATGGACGAAGAAACCATTACAATCCTGTGTCAGGAGAGGACACGTCCTCTGTCCTTTTGAATAAAGAAATATAAAAAATCTAACTATGTCTATCAAAAAATTTGAGAATCTCTATCTATCAAGTTGCAGTTGTCCTTTTAATATTCTCGGCAACTGCTTATGCGTCCATAATTGTAGGTTTATCCTTGTTGATCCAAGTTTAGCCTAAAGTAGTGGATACGCACTTTATAAGTCCACATTTATTACAAATCAAGATCACCAAAGTCCCAAGTGCAGGGGGGTGGAAGTGGAAGTATAGTTCTGGGATTTGGAATTTAGAACCCGCCAAGCAGCTTCAGTCCCCATTTTCTTTATTAGTCTTTTATTAGATTCTGTGAAAAAGAAAGATTTGATAATACTTATTTTTCAAATAGGCTCTCTTTCTGTTTTGTTTTTTTTCACCTATGAAAAAAATAGGGACTGAATTGTTTTAATTGATTTCATCATACCAAAAAACAACAACAATTGATTTCATATCCATCGCACAATCAGAAACTATTTAAAGATTGGTTTGAAATTTTTTATTTCTGTGTGATTCTTTAATATATTATTCTCCAAACACATGAAAATCGTGCTTTCTTGAGCATTGAAATTTGAACTTGTCAGCATATTTTGAAGTCTTTTGTCGAGATATGGATATCTTTTTCAAGACAAGAATTTCGGGTCGTGGCGTAGTACTGTAGTAGTGGTCAGTAGATGCACTTTTTTTTTTTCCAAAGGTAGATTGGTATCAGTATTACAATTATTATTATTTGATTTCAGCTTTGCTTGTTTCCACAGTGACAAGGGGTAAAGTTTTCTGCTTTGAAGGTCAAGCGTTTGATGTGCAATCACTGGGCGTCCTATAATCTGTCTATGCAAAATTTCCTCTCTTCTCTTCAACTTGGTCCAAGTTACTTCGTCGATTATTGTCTAGTCTTTAGTTAGGTGTTTCGTATTTGAATTGGGATAATCATCCTGTCCTCCGTAGGGTGATCTATTGAGCTAAACCTTAATGCTTTTGTTTTCCTTGTTCGAGGCCCCAAATCTCTTTGGATTATGTTATAAAAATCTGTTCTTGAAGGGAAGAAATTGTTTCTCCCTTTCGTGATTTTGGCATTCTTGAAAGTGCAAAGATGGGTTTCCTGTGATATATGTGACTTGTTCTGAAATGGGTTTGAGTCATTTTGATGATTCAGTGAGGTTCTTGTACGAAACTGGACTAAAGGCTGGGGAGTCCTTCAGAATATTCTAGGATCAGTGAGCTCGGGTGGTTCAAAATTCTGAATTATTTGGAAATTCTAATGATTGCCGTGTGATCCTAAAGATGGGATTAGGTGATGATGACGTGAATGTGTTGTCTTGGAATGCCAAGAACTCAAAGGGGAGGAAGAAACAAGATGACAGTGAAATTAAGGAGGCTGGGTGTTGTATTAGGTTAACGTTTTTTAGCTGCTGCATAACTTCAAGATCTAAAGTTGATAGTTCTATTAGTGGCAGTGGCATCAGCACACACGGTATGTAGTTGTCCAGATTGTGCATTTTAAATTTGATTTAGTCAGGGCACTGCTTGTAGCAGGTCTTTTTTTTGGCTGGCCAATTACTATTTCTTCTAAAGGAAAAAGAAGTTTATTTTTGGAGGATTTGTCCCATATTTTGCTTTTATCTGCAATTTGCACTTATTATAATTTGGAATACAAACTCTTGAGGTGTACTAGATTCCTGCCAATACAGATGGAAAAATGCAATGAAATTAAAAACTGGTTATTGTATTCTCAATTTAGACCTTTGGGAATTCAGTCAGAGATGCAAGCCAAAAGGCCGAACCACGTAGTTCAACTTGCTTTGTTCTCTCTTGTCCTGTCTATGCAGGACTAAGACTATTGACCATGTTCACTCTTCATTTAATTTTGAGTGGTTGTATCAGTGCTTGTAAAAATTAGTATCATTTTGCTCATCAAGTTATAATGCTGCAATCTATCTTTTGGTTTGGCATGCGTGAGTCTGACCATGATAGCTTTCTTGTGGCTTTCATGTCGTTAAGTAGGTCTATCCGTCTTACATCTTATTTCTCTCTCCATTTCGTCAGAAAGTAAATCAACAAATGATACAAACAGAGACCAACTGGTTGTTGCCGCAACTCCATCCACGACCCCGAGTAATGTGGGAAGTAGCTCTTCCAGCTTCAAACGTGAAGAGGAGCTTAAAGTCTCTTCTCGGCTGCGAAAATTTGCATTTAATGATCTTAAGTTGGCCACACGAAATTTTAGACCAGAATCCCTTCTTGGTGAAGGAGGATTTGGCTGTGTGTTCAAGGGGTGGATTGAAGAGAATGGGACTGCACCAGTTAAACCTGGGACAGGACTTACTGTTGCTGTCAAGACACTGAATCATGATGGACTTCAGGGACACAAAGAATG
>JAOWBN010000003.1:911194-922643 GCA_028565015.1 Pinguicula moranensis | reverse complement strand
AAACTCGCAAATTTTCTCTATGAAATGCTTCTGTTAAATTCTTAACCCCTGTTGGCATTTGCTTGTTGGACTTCATCTTCATTCTCTTGCATGGGCTAGCTAGTTTGTGGTTATGGTCGTCATTGAAGACCGATACCGTCTACTTCAAACTATATCTGTCTAGTGTGATCCTTAGCATTGCGAGACACCCACTTTTGATGGTGGACCTAAGTCTTTTCCCCTTGTTACTCAGCACTTGTTTCTCATTACTTGGCGTCTCTTCATTTACGGTTGGTTCATGCTTCCCTGCACGCACGCACACATATACTCTTCCAGTTACCTCATCGGATCGTGGTTTTGTCTTATATGAAGATCGTATGCGAGTCCCAAATCCCTGTTGTCTTCCATACTCTGCGTAATATTCTCATGCTTCTTCTAAAGTATAAAAAATCATCCTCTGGTATGGTTTTTCTAAAGTTTTAGATGGGCTCCGTCCATCATAGTTCATTTCAGCACCTTGACTAGCTAGCAAAGGATCATCCTCCACCAAATTAAATGTATCCGCAAATAATATTTCAGTGTCAGCAATCACTCAGCCTAAAAAATCGACAAAAAATGCATAAATGTGGCATTATGACCGTCGTAAGGATGCTGACTCTGGAAAGTAGGAAACCCGTGGGGAAGTTGCTGGTGTTGATGATTATCATGCGTTGTAGGTTCATGTTAGTAGCCTAGGCCTTGAGTTATGCTTCTGAATTAGGAACTGAAAAAGTACTACCTTCACAGTATATAATTGTCATCAGCCTGCTCGATAACAAAATGGGATCAATTTATGCACAATATGTTAATTCATGTCATCACAGTTACAAAATCCGAGTTAAGATTATGTTTAAAAAACATTTTTTAGATCTGTCTCTTGCATAGTTTTTGTGATGGAGATTGAGGTGATTCATTTATACATGTGTAGGTCAAAACCTGCTGGATTAGAAGAAATATGCCTATTGAAGAACTTGATGTTCAAATTATAAAACCACCTGCAATATATCAGTTTCATTTCTTTATCACAGTCGTTCATGAGAAATACTTACCAAGAAAAGTTAACATGATGTCACTTGAAAATAAAGAAAATAACTTACACGAGCGCACCAAAAGTCCCCACGAAAGTAATAGCGGCAGATTTCCTAACCGCTAAAAGTGCCTGCTCATAAGATTATATTATCAGATATTCATGTCAATTGCACAACTATAGTAACACATTCATGTAATGTTGTTCATACTAATCCCTCACCGCAATAAAGAATGTTTTATCGCCAAGTTTAGAGAAAAATATCAACAAGAATGCCTGCAATAAAGATTTGCAATGACCAAGTAAAAGTTCAACAATCTGAGTATTCCACAGATAATTGTAAGGGAGTGGCACTCTGCATATATCTATCATGAATCACACCTATCAGAGAACCTTGAGCTTATTCAATTACATCAAAATTATCAATGATGAAGTGCAAAAGCCGAACTCTGATCTCCAGATAACATGATGTTTTATGCAAGTTTAGGAGTCTAGATTAGGAAAAACTACCTGGCACCAATATTTATATCCTCAAGCCTAGAATAATAGAAGTTCAAGGGAGAATTTCCTAACTGAAGCAAAACTTGTGCTAATATTACCAAGATCCCCTAGAAATGGGAAAGTCTGCAGACTGCTGGCAACATCAGAACCTACAAGTGCTTGTCGAATAGTTTGAAGAGTGAAGAACCCGCACATCAGCAAAAGATCTCGAAACCAATTCACTTGAGTGAGACAGAGGAGTTGGATCCTTCTCTATGCCGTATGCTTCCTGTTATTCATTGTCAATTTCGCACGAGATTTCTTTTGAACAGCATTTTTTTTAATCTGTTTCTGATCTTGGCAGAAATCAACGACCAAGATATGGGTTTATTAGTGAGTCTAGGGATCCACTCCCTTAATTATCATTAATATTATAATATAATAAAACGTATAAACTTATATTATTTTTATATCATTTTATAAACATATTAAACTTTTCATAAACATATTGACTTATTGAGTGTTGACATTGTATTTTCGGCATCGTATTGTAAAAGTATAATTTGTAAAATAGGCCAAATTAAAAAATAATAATAATTCGGTATTCGGTATACCGAATACCGAAATATCGAATTTTTCAGTTTTTCGGTATTTCAGTATTTTTGTTCGGAATCGGTTTGATTTTTCGAATACCAAATTTTTTGGGTTTGATTTGGTTCGGTAATACCAAATACCGATCGATATTACCGAATAAGCACCCTTAGGATCGACTGTGGGTAAAGGAGAGAAGTTCTCCATTTAAGCCTTGTTGTTATTTTCATCCACTTGAGTTCTATTTTATAGAGTTACAAAGTGGAGTGTCGAGTGTTCTAGATTATACAGACTAGAGACTAACTCTAATGATATGCTATCTTCCTTTTGTTGTGATGGTTTGCAGTAGCCGCTAGATTGTGAGCTGCAGTAGCTGCCTAGTGATGATCTGCAGGGAGAAAGCTTCAGGTCAAAAGTTGCGGATGTGGTGTCAATCTTTGCAGGTGTAATATCCGTAGCATAAATAGGGAGCCATCTTTGGTCAAGAATGGTTGCTGAGTTTGATTGATGAGGAGAATGTGTGCTGAAAAGCTGCTGACTGCTTGATGGATTCCTGGAGGACTGCTGATTGTCTGCAATGCTGTTGGATGGATGCTGAGAAGATGATACTGTAGCTTTCTTGTTGGAGGTGAAACCATAGTCCACAACACTTCAAATAACATGGAAGTTGGAAGGGAAAAGATGGAGGAGAAATCATCTTCATGAATTCTTTAAAATGTCAAATGGTCACAACACTCTTGGTACAAATACATACTAGTGTAAAAGAAGTAAAGGGACAACATGAATATCTTCACAAGACTTGCTATTTTGATGTATATCTTTGACTTGAGAAGATAAAGCCAAGTGCTCTTGGACAATGTTATGTGGTTCTAACACCCTTTTCAGATATAACGCATGCTAGCATTAATAGAGAAGCAAGCACGCCACACACTGCCGTCCAAGAAGCATCATCTGAGGACAATTAATCCGGCCTTTTGGCCTGCTGCTGCTTTTGTTGCTTTGTTATTTTCCATGTACGCGTCATAAACGCATTCAATGAAGATTCTCTATACAACTACACTACAAGTAGTCAGGAAGAAGAGGAAAGACGACAATTGTTTTTGAATGAATTAAAATGTTTCTATTAGAATTCTGTAGAATTCTTCCCTTTGTCTATTCTTGCTAGAATACAGAGCTCTTGGCTCATCTCTGTTCCCAGAACATTGCTGAAAACGTGCAACCTTAAACTTAAGTTGCATCATCTTCCCCGCTAGTTGAGCATGAGATTGAAGCATACGAGAAGATATCACCAAAAAGGTCTCAATTAACTCACGAGACATACTCTTGGTGAAAATATCAGGAATTCGAAGATGCGAGGGAACAAACTCTGTATGGATGATGTCGAAAAGAATTTACTCATGAAGAAATTGATAATCAAGCTTCACATGTTTAGCACGTTTATGACCAACAAGATTTATGCTCAGAAAGACACCACTCTTGTTATCATAGAAAAACACCGAGGGAGGGGGATAGGAAAGGCAATGTGCAGATCTTGAAGAAGATGAGTAAGTCAGAGGACCTCTGCAACATTAGAAACAAGGGCATTATACTCATATTTGCTTCTAGATTGAGCGATAGTGGCTACTTCTTGGCACTCCAGGAGACAAAGGTTACCACCAAGAAAGATGGTGAACTCAGGGGTGGGCCAAGACAACCAACCCAATTAGCATTGGAATAAGTAATGACAAAATTAAGAGAAGATGAAACATAGAACTAGAGGCCTATCGACATTACCCTTGACATTACAAAGAATCTTCTTGACAATCAAAAAACAGACATAATCATAAACATGAATATACTGGCTGACAGAGTTGACAAACTGCGGCAAATTCGAATGAATAATGGTGATCTACTGAATAGTATCCACAAGAGAACGATATAGCATTAGATCAGCAAAGGAAGAGCCATATATGGAAAGATACTGAGAAACTACAATATGCGTACTAACATGCGTATTATCCAGAAGCAGAGCATAATCCAGAATTAAGCATATTTCTGCTTAGTGAAAAATAAGCCATCATCCGCCTCAAGACCAAGAATGTATGTGAGAGATCCCAAGGTCGTAAGAGGGAACTCAGCATGAAAATAAGTCAAAAGACGATCCAAGAGAGAATGGCTGCTACCAGTGACAATGATGTCATCCACATAAAGAAGTATGTATACAATATCAGAAGCCCGAGTGAGAGATGAAGAGAGAAGTCTCATCTCGGCTACAAGAAAACCCAAGACTAGAGAAGAAGGCACTGAGATGCTAAACCTAGGCATACAGAGTTGGCTTGAGTTGAGACCACACAACGTTTTCTTCAAATGGCAGACATGCTCAAGAAATGAAGGATTAACATAGCCAGGGGCAGCTGCGTATAAATATCCTCAATCAAGCAACCATTAAAAAAAACATTCTTGACATCAAGCTGACGGAAAGACCACGACGAGTAACAACAATAAATAAAATAGTTCGAGCAGTGGTGGGCTTAACAACAAGACTTAAGACGTTCAAGTAATCAACAAGACGAGCCTTGAGATACTCAACAGAGCCATAAAAAAGATACCAGATCCGAAAAATCCACTTGGAACCAACAATATTGGATCGAGGAGGGTGAGAAACAAGAGCCTAGGTCTGATTATTTTGAAGTGCAACAATCTCATCGTCCATTGTAGCAACCCAAACACGAGACTTGCAGTCGATTTGAAACAACAGGGCTTTGACCACACTAACATACAACATAAGGAGAAATATGACCCAAATAGGAATGCCACAAATCAAAAGAGCTTTCAGGCTTGCAAGCAATGTGAAGTGTGGAGACAAAGGCGAGAATGTTGTGTTTCAATACATAGAGTCCTCCATCATTTCGATCGGTGACTACCACCCATCCAACGTGATGACTCTGAATAGAAAAACAACGATCAATACAAATGACAACTTAATAAAATAAGAGTAGATCTTACTAATAGATAAAATGTTCTTAGTGTGATGAGGGACAACAAACGAGGGAAGGGAGGAAGGGGAAGAGATATTACCAATATGAGTGATAGGTAAGGAGACACTATTACCAACCAAAACACAATCCTTACCCGTGCAATAGGGGAAGGAGTCATGTGAGTCGAGGCGCTAGTGTCAATATACCAATCCGACGGAGTAGAGCCATATGATGAGGAAACAACCAAGCCGATAGATGAACCGAGGCAACGACGAGAGTCAGAGCTGAGGTCAATACAACTAGGGATGAGCTAAGGAGTCCTACATGAACCGGGATGAGACATGGGCTGAATAGATGACCCAATCATAGAGCCAGGAGATTGCCAAAAAGCCAGGGAAGCCAAGTAGGAACCCTAGAGAGAGGGGCCAAGAAATGCCCAAAAATAGGGGTTGGGTGGCTCGGTAATTTCCAGGTGAAATATGGTGGCCCAAACTTTAAATTAAGTTCAAATAACTGCCCCCAATGCCAAGTGGATGGCCCATGGAGAGAATAAAAACCAAGAAAAGTTGGCATACTAGGAGATGAAATTGGACGCCCAAAGGACAAAGTGAGCCCAAAGTCGCCCAAATTTTGACTTCCAAATTTTTTTGGCAAATGTTGAGATCCAACTTTTGCTTGATTTTGACCCCTAATTGGGCCTGGTTTTGACTGCGAAATAAAAAACCAGGGAAACCAGAGATGGAGGAGCCACCGTCAAATTCGTCATGTTTGCCTGAGCATCGGTGTCCGCAATGAGCAAAGGTAAGAAAGGTATATTGGCTTGTGCACGCATTGACGTATTGGCCGTACTGGTCACAAATCTGGCAGCGTTATCAGAAATTCATTGAACGCAAGTCGGTTAAAGGATTGATTTGTTCTCAGATTGATTGAAAAAAGTCACCAAGATATTCTATCATTGTGATGGAACAGAGAACCCAGAGACGTTTATTCTTGATTCATGTGATAAATATTATATTTTAAATATATTTACGTCTTACTTAATTGTTTGTCCTCTTTAAATTCATGTGTGTATTATGCAAAGATGAAACGAAATCCCATTGAACATAATTGAGGAGATCAAATCATTAGTTATCCGTGACCATGCTAGGTAAATAATTCTTAATTCATATTTTTTTTAAATAGTGGAGTCTAATCTAATATTTTTTTTCTTTGAGTGTGTAGTTATAGTTAATCCATGATTCAACTTTTTATATGTTGGATTCAAAGGAAGTGATCTACATTTAAAACTGCGACTTTTGTTATGAAGTTTGAACATGTTTTGATGTTTCACTTATTTTTAGATTTGTTATGAAATTTGAACTTATTTTTGGGTTTGTTGTGAATCATGTTATAGTTGGATTTGTGATGATTTGAAGCGTTAATTAGAAATTATCATATAATTCTGCCATTTTTTAATAATGTTTCTGTTGGCTTTTTATTAATTATAACCAAAATTAATGATTGAATATTGCCTTTTTTTAAAAAAAAATTAATTAATTAAATTGATAAAAAAATAATGGTAAAACCCAAAATCAATTAAGAAAACCGAAAAAGTAACAATTTTCTATATCGATTTTTTGGTTTCGGCATTACTTTTTACCGATTTTATTTTTTATTTTTCTATAAAAAAAATTTGATATTGGAACCAAAAAAACAATACCAAAAGTTGTCTATTTTTTAATTTTTGTTATTGATTTCAGTACCGAAAACTGAAAATGGAACCTTATAGATTATATATTAATTTTTGCAAAAATCAATATCAAATATTTAAGATAAGCACCCCTACATCAAAAGTATCCGATAGGAAGGAAGAAGGTGCGGGAACATGGCCTTTGATTGGATGTATATAAACAAGCCGTAACGGCACTTTTCGTGCCCAATATACTTCATGCCAAAAAAATTTATTTACCTATCAAAAACAAAATGTTCGATTAACACAAATTACAATAATTATAAAATGAAATATCGAAAAACATATGGATATTGCTACCGCTGATATGGCAGCATCCTCGCCTTCCATTCTATCTCACTCACACAAACAGTCCAAACGAAACCTCCCAATCCCATTGGTATTTCATGTTCTAGAATCCTCCAATCCCTCTCCTTAAACCCTGGCTCATATCATAAGGGTTCTCTGGGCCGGCAGAAAAAGAGAGAATCGAGAAATCCAACTCTCCAGTTATCTACTTCACCTTGCCTTGCTTGCACCTAACTTGTAGCCATACCTATTTGGTTGGCATATCTCCAAAATCAGAAAGTAGAGGATTGAGAAATGGCCCCTGTGTTGAGCAGGAGTCTAGTATCTGCTTCAGTTGCTGCAATTCCATATCCTTCCTCGTTTTTTGTTAAGAGTAGTGGGAACGGTAATAGGGGTTTGTTGAGGGGCGCGTTGTTACCCAAAAATGGGTTGAAGAATAGTTTTTCAAAGGGTGTGTTGCAGTGGAAGCTGGAGAAGAGTGAAAGCAGAGCGGTGGTGAGATGTGAGGCTGCTGCCGTGGCGGAAAAGGAGGCTTCTGAGACTGATGGAGAAGTATATGAATATCAAGCTGAGGTGGGGCTACATTTTTTATGAAATAGTGTGAATTCTTGGGGTTTTGTTGAATTTTTTTGTTTTTCAGATTTGAGAATAGCTGGAGACCCTTTGCCTTCTGAGGAATTGAGAAAAATGGATATGTTTAGAAACAGCCCTTATATTATGTTGTGTTTCGAACCATTCATTTTTTTCTGTGTTATGAGTTCTTGATAATGGATCTTATCTTTTATCGGGTCAATGAGATTAAAACACATTGACCCTGAGAGATTCCGTTTTTGTGAGTGTGTTTGATCAAAGAACTACTTGGGATGTGTATGGTTGATTTGAATCTGTGACCTATGTTTTTACGGTTTAGGTTCCGAGGCTTCAAATTTTGTTGATTTTTATTATATCAAGTATTTGTATTGCTTCTAGGTGAGTCGCCTAATGGATTTAATAGTCCACAGTCTCTACAGCCACAAGGAAGTGTTTCTCCGGGAACTTGTAAGGTAAGGCTAATCGTATTGACTTCCAAAACTATGTGTATTGTCTTCAGTTTGTACTCGGTGTCAAAGAAGATATGTTAAATACTCTATTGCGCCTGTATGCGTGTCTGTCATGCAAGTAGGAGCATGTGAATCTTGCAGCACCAGCTCAGTACCAATAACTTCATTGTTTATATAATATTTATTTTTTTCACAGTAATGCAAGTGATGCTCTTGACAAGTTGAGGTTTCTAAGCGTGACCGAGCCATCATTACTTGGAGATGCTGGTGAGCTAGAAATTCGTATCAAGCCTGACCCGGACAATGGAACCATAACCATAACGTATGTATATAGCTTGTCACATGCATGTTCAATGAAATGAAAGAGTTGCTTAGTATGGTTATCCCGTCACAGAGATACTGGTATTGGAATGACGAAAGAGGAGCTTATAGACTGTCTTGGAACTATTGCTCAGAGTGGGACTTCTAGATTCCTAAAGGCATTGAAGGTTAATAATCCTTGCCAAATTATTTTGGTTTGAGCTTCTGTAGTTGAGATCCACTTGGATATGAGACCTTGAAATCTTTAACTGTACAAACCGTATCCTTATGCAGGAGAACAAGGATCTTGGTGCAGATAATAGCTTGATTGGTCAATTTGGTGTTGGATTCTATTCTGCTTTTCTTGTTGCCGACAAGGTACCTAGCTCTGGATTTTTTGAAATTAATGTTTGCTGGAATATGTTGGATGGCATTCTCATTTAAGATTGTTATAAGCTGTCTGAATTGACTTCTTTTTCCACTCTATTTAGGTGGTTGTGGCAACAAAGAGTCCCAGGTCCGACAAGCAGTATGTTTGGGAAGCTAAAGCTGATAGTAGCTCCTACTCAGTTAGGGAAGAAACTGATTCTGATAATTTATTGGCTCGAGGCACACAGATCACCCTTTATCTAAAGGTAATTTACGCAATTGTATAATTTAGCATGACCTTCCATTTGCTGCTTGTTTGTTGCATTTTCCTCTCGCAAGAGTATTAAGATGCTATAGAACTCTCTTTGAATATACAAATAGCTTCAATACAATACTATTTTGTATCTGTCAGTACAGAATTCCGTTTGGTTTATTGTGCTGAACCTTTTATTTCTGCTTTATTAACTTGAACTTTTGAATTTTGACTTTCAGGAAGACGATAAGTATGAGTTCTCTGAGCCAGCAAAGATCCAGAGCTTGGTGAAGAATTACTCACAGTTTGTTTCATTTCCCATCTATACATGGCAAGAGAAGTCTAGAACTATTGAGGTTTGAACTTCATGTCCCATCTCCAACTGTTATGATATCTTTTGTAATTGGAACAGATCAGACGTCGGTTATATCTTCTCACGATGTGCTTATTAGCTTGCAAGCATAATGTAGCGACTCCAGGGGTTTCAGCCAATTTTCTTTGATATTCATATAGTTACTTGGCTAATGATACTGTTCGCATTATTGATTTGAGTTACTTGAAACTATGGCAGGTAGAAGAGGAGGAGGAACCAAAAGAGGGAGAAGAAAATCCTGAGGTATTTTAGTTCCAATGAATTTTTTCAAGTGCTCTTCCTGTTTATAGACATGAGATAATGGTTGTATTTGTCATTTGATTTACTCTTACCAGGGGGAGAAAAAGAAAACCAAGAAGACCAAAACTGAAAAATACTGGGACTGGGAATTGGCTAATGATACAAAACCGATATGGGTGAGCCAAACATATTATCATTCAATGTTTCTATATAACTTATAAAAATAAAATCAATGTTTCTATAAGCCAGGTCTGGCATGTCCATATATACCTGCACTATGCCTTATTTTATCATTTGATCAATGCAGATGCGCAATCCCAAGGAAGTTGAGAAAGAACAATATCAAGAGTTTTACAAGAAGACATTCAATGAATTTTTGGATCCACTTGCCTACATTCATTTCAACACAGAGGTAACAGTTGCTGTCGTGTATGTGCTGCAACGGTTTTTCTACTTTCTGCAATATTTAATTAATTACTTATGCAGGGAGAGGTTGAATTTAGAAGCGTGCTATATATTCCTGGGATGGCTCCTCTCAATAACGAAGAAGTTATCAATCCCAAGACAAAAAATATTCGTTTGTATGTGAAGCGAGTATTCATTTCAGATGACTTTGATGGTGAACTGGTAAGAATTCTAAATATATTGTTTTTGAGATAATACCAAGCTTAAGTTTTCATGTTACACTTTCAAATGCCCCTCAGTGGTTAATTGTTATCTTAATTTCAACGATAATTTGATGGCTTGTAGTTTCCAAGATACTTGAGCTTCGTAAAGGGTGTGGTTGACTCGAATGACCTTCCTCTTAATGTTTCAAGGGAGATCCTTCAGGAGAGCCGAATCGTAGGGACACACTTTCTCTGAATTACATTCTTCAAATCAAATTTTCTATTTACTTGTTTGGTCTTTTGTCACTTTTTCTTACTTAGGATTATGCTATTCTCTTGGTGCAGGTAAGGATAATGAGAAAAAGACTGGTTAGGAAAACATTTGACATGATTCAAGACCTTTCTGAGAGTGAGAACAAGGAGGTTAGCGATTAATTATTGCTCACTCTTTTTTGTGTAAAGAACATTGTCCCAACAGTGGCTCTTTCGTCTGTAGGATTATAAAAAATTCTGGGAGAATTTTGGGAAATTTTTGAAGTTGGGATGCATTGAAGACACCGGAAACCACAAGAAGATAACCCCGTTATTGAGGTTCTTCTCTTCCAAGAGTGAGGAAGAGCTGATAAGTTTGGATGATTATGTGGAGAATATGGGGGAGAACCAGAAAGCTATCTATTACTTGGCAACTGACAGCTTAAAAAGTGCCAAATCTGCTCCTTTCTTGGAAAAATTGGTTGAGACGGGTATTGAGGTTAGTACTTCTGCTTAAGCCAAGGAGTTCTCTTCTGTTAGCGAAAATGTACTTTTTGATAGTGATAACCATGAAAACAACGTGCCTTGATTCCCAGGTTCTTTACTTGGTTGAACCCATTGATGAAGTTGCCATCCAGAACTTGCAGACTTATAAAGAGAAAAAGTTTGTGGATATTAGCAAGGAGGATCTTGAGCTTGGTTTGTACTGATTTTTGCTCTTTAATGTTCACTTTCCTCATTAAAAATTGGGTTTCTTTCTTATCTTTGAAGAAAGCCATCTAAAAGATGAATCTGTCCTCTTTGTGATTTATCCGAGAGGGATCTTTTTTTTAACTTTGACTCTTATCCGATGCAGGGGATGAAGATGAGGTAAAAGAAAGGGAAACCAAGCAAGAGTATAATCTCCTTTGTGACTGGATGAAA
>JAOWBN010000003.1:886928-898294 GCA_028565015.1 Pinguicula moranensis | reverse complement strand
CCCCCCACCCCCCAAAAAAATGAGCGTTCACTGTTTGAATGTGAATGGCAAATGAGCGTTCGACTTTTGTTTGTAAGATTTAGGGGGTCCACCAAAGACCGCCGGGGTGGGGGGTGTTCGCCCCTTCCGAGAAGTGGCCCGTTGCAGCGCCACCCGGGCGCCATGTGGGCTGTGGTCATTGTTAAAGATACCCTTATTGTATATTTGAATTTTATTTTATTCTTTTTTTTATATATATATTAAAAGGTATCCGTGACATGGTGTCCTAGTGGTGACTCTGCTTCCTGGTTCACCAAGAGGTACAGAGATCAAACATTGCTGGAAGATATTTCGGGTCTAGGCCTACTCGGGCTTCGACCCGAGTTACTAAGGGATGCATGGTAAGACCGAGCTGTGGAGGATTAGTCCTCATGATAAATTTCAATCTTAAATTAATATAGTTTCGGACATCATGGTTATGCCCCCAAAAAATTCAATCTTGAATCCGCGCATATTCACAAGGATATTCATATGGACTTGAGCAATAAATCAATCTAAATCTAACGACAATAAATTAAAAAATGGGTCAGCCCGACCCATTTAAAATACAGATTGAGTTAGTCCGGCCCGTATAGCGCGCAGGTCGGGTTGACCCATTTATTTTCCGTTGTGCAGAGCTGGTCCAATTTTCCAGCCCGACACGGCCTATTTTCAATTTTTTATTATTTTATTTTATTTTTTAGGTCAATATATTATTAAAAATAATAATAAAATGCGTTGGGCCTGGTGGGTCTATGAGGATCCATGTTAGGTTAGGCACACCCGTTTTCTTCCCGTATCGTGCTAGCCCGACCTGTTTATAAAATGATCCTAACCCGGCACAACCTGAAAAAAATGGACGGATTGGATTGCAAAACTCAACCCACTAGTCCAGCAAAAATGTCTGGCCCGCCTGTATGCCGACCCTTAGTCATTGGACCTAAAACTATGAGCTAATAAAGCAAAAAAAGTAGTTCCAATGTGAATTCAAATTTTAGGTTGGAGACTTATCCTCCTTTGCTATCTTTATTGTTTCTCCACTTTATTTTCCATTACCAGAATTGTGCTCATCAGGAGTTGGGTATCAAGAACCTTGGATTGGCCAACAACAGAAACATTTTCAGTGGAAAAGGGGCAAGATCACATGATTTTTATTGACAAAATTTATCTCTAGGCCATTCAGTCCTACAAATGTACATAACTTAATAGAGACATACTAGGGTAAATGAATGTAAACAAAATGGTATACCTATTCTATGGTGTACAACAGACATTGAGTTGGACTTATTTGGGAAAATCATGTAGATTTTGCTTTTTAGGTAAATAAGTTTCACTGCAGATGGGGGGATGGGAAGAGAAATAAAAAGAAATTGGTATTGACCAACAAAAAGATTAAAGTGAGTCATGAATTACAAAGTGATATATTTTTTGGATTGCCTTGGTCTCCGGAATCACATAGGGCCCATGACCGACGACCCCCACGCATTAACAGGTTAAAATGCGGGCCTAGAGTTCCTCGGAATTGAAATTTAAACCTTTTTTTTTTTAGAATCCAAGCTATCCATCATGAAGACAACTCGTTTGGGTTGAATATAGGGGCGGACATAAAATTTCAAAGGGTGGTCGACCACCTCTCTCCATATTATTTTTAGTATATTATATTTGACATTTCTCTAAAGTTTGTATTTCTCCCGTAAAATTCTGATTCCGCCTTTGCTAGTGAGGAGAGGAGGAGGACCTACACACACACACATATATATATATATATAGGGTCAGGTTCAATAGACACCATTTTAGACACCATTTTTGACACTATTTTATTAAAAGTTTATGTTTAGGGTTCGTAGGGTTTAGGGTTTAGAGTTTTAGTTTTTAGGATTTAGGGTTTATATTTTCGAAATTGGGGCTTAGAGTTTAGTTTTTTTTTTGAATGAGGGCGAGACACACATGCGAGGGCAAAGCACACATTTCGATTTTCGGAGATAGAGGGGGGTGGGGGGGGTGAAGGGGTGTTATGCTATTCTTTAAAAAAAAAATACATTAATTTTTATTGTTGGGGGGAGAGTGGGGGCACTGCCCCCCTTGCTGTATGCATGTCCATTTGAGTGCTATTCCCTCATAATTGGTTCTGGTTGAGTTTGAACCATTGGATGACAACAATCACTCATAATAGGTTAGTTATGAATGGAGGTTTGAACTTTGAACAAAGGACAGTTTTTGAAAAAAATGGGCATGAAAAAGTGAAGAAAAAAAAAGAGTATGGGCCCACTTTGTAATCATTCTGTTAAATTTTTCTTAAAAGCATGGAAAACAATTTAATATGAGAAAAATAAAATAAAATAAAATCAACACAGAAAAGACCAATGACAAAGAGAGGAGTAAAGTATATAAATGAGGAGGTGGCCACATAGAAAAGAGAGTAAAGAGATGTGAGTTTATTTCTTCTTTTACACACATAAAAAAATAAAAATATAAAAATATAGAAATAGCAAACAATAAAATGAACTAAAGAGTGAGAGGGACTGATCTCCTCTTTCTTCTTCTTCTTCACAGCAAAGAAAAAAGAAGCAGTAGCCAATGGAAGAACAGCTCAACTCTCTAGCTGTAACTCATCTTCTTCAGCACACACTCAGAAGCCTCTGCTTACATGATAATTCTCAATGGGTGTATGCTGTTTTCTGGAGGATACTGCCAAGAAATTATCCTCCTCCAAAGTAATAATTTTTTTTTTTTCTCTTTTTAGATTGGGAAAATATTTATATTTTCTGATGTATTATTGTCTATTGATGATAGGTGGGATGCCCAAGGAGGAGTGTATGACAGGTCCAGAGGGAACAGGAGGAACTGGTATTGTATTGTAATCTGTAGCATACAAGAAGATTTATTCATTTTTAAAAAAAAAATTATTTGATTTTTTTTGGGGGGTGGGGGCAATTTTAGGATATTGGTTTGGGAAGATGGTTTCTGCAACTTTGCAGCCTCCATAGCTGAGACCAACGGCGGCGAATGCGGCGGCTCCGGCTCATCGGCATATGGTAACTGTGAATTTCAGCAGTATCAGGGGCTACAACCTGAGTTGTTCTTCAAAATGTCTCATGAAATCTACAACTATGGTGAAGGGTAAGAGGAGCTAAACAATTTAATTGAGTTTATTGTACAGTTTTTATAATCACCCTCTATTTTTTTTTTATTTACCAGTTTGATTGGCAAAGTTGCTGCTGATCACAGCCACAAATGGATCCACAAAGAACCAAATGATCAAGAAATCAACTTCTTGTCTGCATGGCATAACTCAGCTGACTCAGTATGTTAAATTTAATATTGATTAATCAACTTTTTAGTTCATTAATAATTTTAATTTACTTAGGCTAATTGTTCTCTTTTCTTTTTTTCCTTCTTATTTTTTTTCTTGTCTTGGTAGCATCCCAGGACTTGGGAAGCTCAGTTTCAGTCTGGTATAAAGGTACTAAAGATACACTAAGTAGTCATATCTCAAATGGATAACTTTTGCCACCTATATCTATATATGTATATATTTATTCATCTAGGGTGAAATTTTTTCTTGCAGACTATTGCCTTGGTTGCAGTTAGAGAAGGTGTTATTCAACTAGGAGCTGTTCAAAAGGTTCACATTACTATCCCTATAACCATATCCCAAAGTATATATATTCATACACATCAATGGTCATTGCCCTAGTGGCTACACGAGTGTTTTGTTAGGGATGACCATTCGGAATTCGGGAATCCCAAAGTTCCAAAATTTTCAAAATTTCAGGAGTACGGTTCGGGAACCGGAACAATTTAAGATTTTGGGACAGGAATGAGAACATCCTATTCCCGGACCAAATTATGATTTTAAGCAATTTGAGAATTTAGTCTGGAAAATTCCAAAATTTTTGGAACTTGGGAGTGCTATCCGGGAACAAAAATAGCCTATTCTAGAACCGAAATCCCAAATAATCATCCCTAATTTTTGTTCTTTTAAATTGATGTTCAAACACTTGATACTTGACCTATACAAAACAACATGCACATACATACAATAACATAAGGATGCATATGTTCGTTTGTATAAGTATCCAGGGACGGAACTAGGAAATGCTGGTAGCAGTACGGCCCCTTCTTCCTGAAGAGTTTTCAATGAAAATATTTTTATGTACGCTAAAATCTTGACTCGGTCCCTGTATGTAACCAATGGTTCTAATTTCATGTGATATATTAACACAGGTTGTTGAGGATTTGAGCTATGTTGTGCATCTAAGGAAGAAGTTGAGCTACATAGAGAGCATACCAGGGGTATTATTGCCACATCCATCTTCTACATCCTACCCATTCAAGCTAGATCCCTATGGTGCACCAGAAGAAGCATGGAATCTCCACAACAACTTGCTTCCAACAAATGACTACTATGACCAAATCACCCCTTACCACCCTATGAAGATCACACCATCCATGAGCAGCCTTGAAGCCCTCCTCTCAAAGCTTCCTTCCGTCGTCCCGGTCGTCTCGTCGTCTTCGCCTCATTTCGATGTTCAAGATCACTTCTTATCATCCACCAGGGCTATGGAGGGGTTGGGGGTGGAGAAGCTGGCTAAAGTGGAGTATGAAGAACATGAGAACGACGGCGGTGGTGAGACCAGCGCCGCCACCACCATGCCGGAGTATCACCGTCGCCATTTGCAGCAGTTTGGGTAAAGTAAGTAGCATCATCAACAATATATGTGCTTATGGTTGGTTATATATTTAATGTAGACTTTTGGTCACGTTAGGTGGAGTTGTTGTAATAACAATTGTAATTGCTTCATGGTTTAGAATAAGAGTAAAGATTCGATCTGATTTGTTGTCATAAAATTGATGTTGTCTTCTATTTTATTTAATAAGTTAATTAAGATGTGTTATAAAATTATGTCACACTTGATATGACTTGTTTTTATGATACATGTTACATTAAATTTAATTTATATTTCTTTTGGTTAGTGGCGAACAAACCCATAAATCTGAAAAAAAAAATTATTAAAATTTTTCACTCCCCTCAATATATTCAAATTTCAAGACGCAAAAGAAATATATATTGAACAGGACAGATGTTACAAACGGGATATTGTTGAAATTCAAATATATGCAGCTGAATTTTTGTTATTCGGTGTGATTGTATGATGGAAGCAATCACAGAGAAATGATATAGCGCAAGAATTATTGGCGCAAGAAATACAAGAAAGGTGGGGCCTGAGTGTTTAACATCAATCACCATGTGTTAAACACCAATCTCAATTATCCATCCACACAGACCCCACATTTCTTGTGTTTCTTGACCCTATAATTCTTGCGTTGTATCAGTTCTCGCAATCACATGCCACAATAGTTGAAAAATGCCGTTGAAAAATTCTAATGGGCCTTCTAGGCGGGCTTGGCTAATGAATGCCAAAACACTAGCTACACTATCTGCCAGTTTTGGCCTAGGCCTGTATAATGGGCAATGTAGTTGGGCCAACTCAATGGACCCAAATTCTTTCAAATGAAATAGACAAAAATGTAATTTCAGATTTATAAATGTTGTTGGTATTTTTTTATACGAAAAATTATTGGTGACACGATTTATTATTTAGAGATGGGCAAACCGGTACTCCCGGACCCGAGCTCGGCACAATCATTTTGGTTAACGTTTTTGGATTGGTCTATTTTTTAATATTAAAAATAAATATTGTCTTGTGAGGCCATTCTTTCACCTAGATGTGAGAGCCAATAAGAGGTAGGCATTCAGGATGAACCAAATGGATTGGGCTCGGCCCATTCATTTATAAAATGGGTAACGCGCTCGATTACCCATTTTCAGACGGACGGACCAGGTTAGATTGGTTAAAACGGGATGTCGGGCTCAAATTTTGACTTTGGAAGGTTAGCCTGAAACGCTATTTTCTTATAAAAATTAATAAATAAATGATAATAATAAATAGGGGTGTGAAAAAACCCTTTTCGTGAACGTTTTACTAAGAAAAAAATATCTTTTTTTCTATCTAATAATGATGAAAATTGAATTTAAGTCAAATGAGAAAATAGTGTGAAATATTTTTAGGCATCAACTGAAATTTTTTGGTATGAAATGTGTGGGACAAATAAAACTTTTCAGCGTGTAGCAAAGAGCAATAGATGTGTGGAGAGATTTTGACTAAAACGTTAATATTTTATTACTCACTTTTATTATAAACTTTTTCAATTTATGCTCAAACCAAACACTATAATCAATAGGAAAAACAATAATATTCATTCACTTTTATTAAAGTTCATTATTAAACTACGAACATGTTTGACCATAAGTCACCGTAGTGGACAGCTCTACCTCTAATTGTATGAATGCTTGAATTCTATTAGTGTGTGTTTTCAAATACCTATATATATACACATATATGTGTATATATAGTGGAGATCGTTAGTGCTTATCTTTCCCTTAACGAACTATTGGCTCATTGGCTTCCCTTATTCTTGTAGGCTTTCTATGCGTACCAATAGCAACAACTCAATCATTTATCTCATGTCTGTCCTGTATAATGGACAAATATAGTTGGGCCAAATTAATGGACCCAGTTTCATTAAATGTGGACTTTCTTTCGAGAACAATCATTCTGCAACGTGGAATCAACTTTTTTCTGTGGAAAAACATGTAATCTCAAAGATTGTATTAATGAGTAATCAAATGACGTATCAGACCCACAAATCCCAACTTAAGTGAGAATATATTGGGTAAAGTTGCTTTTCTTTTAATTTTGTATTTTTTGAGTGTTTGGTAAAACTATGAAAAAATTAAAAAATTTGTTAAAATAGTGTTTGAAATCAAATGTTATAAGTTGATTAAATAGTGTTTGTGATTAAATTTGGTAAGATAACTTTAATTTATTTACGAATTTGCCTTTGAAAGTATAAGTAGAAAAAAAAAAGTAATCTCTTACCTACTTTTGAAAAAAGAGTTTTGACTGGGAAAAAAGAAGAAAAAGGATAATGAGAAGTGAAATTTTAAAATACTATTTTTGAAAATATTTGAAAAATAATAAAAAAAAAAAATAATAATCTGAAAAAAATTATATTACAAAACAGAAGTTGTGATTATGTCTGTGGTGATTTTACTGCAAATGATAAGAAACACCGAGGGCTAATAATGTAGATGTCATTTCCTAAAAAAATGTTTAATTGAAGATAAGAAATGATTAAACCACACGTTAGAATAAAATTGGCCAAATATTTTCAAATTTTATCTTCAAAATCACACAATTATATTTTTTTTTATTAATTTAGTATCTATCTATGATCATCAATTGAAAATATTTTTTCAATATTATTTTTGTCTTTAATAAATGTCCGATCATGATTTGTCCCGGCACGGGGTGGAGCTAGAGGGAGAGCACCCCCTCCTCGCCCCCAAATCTTTTTGTAAGAATATTTTTGTCCCATATGTTTGTCTTGTTCATTCGAATTAGGCTGATAATTTGGTTCCACACCCCTTACATGAGGGGATGGGGTGAAGTAATACCTTGCCCCGCCTGTAAAAATATATTAAAATTATTACTCTCATAAAAAATATTTTGTTATATATTAAAAATAATAAAATACATAAAATAATAATAATAATAATAAAAGATAATATGGGGGCGAACCCACCTCGGGCAAGGAGTGGACATGCAAAGCATCGCCCTACCCCATTGACATCTCTCTACTCTTGATCCAAGTCTCATTCTACCCTAATCAACACAATGATACGATAAAATATAATATACTTTAATATATTTTTAATTAAGTTAAAGTATGGTGGTCAAATATACGAAACCTTACAACTGTCATTGCGTCATTTGATATATTAAGTTATAACAATTTTATTAATAATATAAACACTGAAATTTTAATAAATTCATCGTAATTTAATTAATTATTAACAATAATTTAAAATAATATTAACGATGAGGTATACGCGGATTCAAGTGTGGAACCCAACAATTTTTTAAGGGGGAGGGCAATTTTTTTTAAAATGAGTTATAGAAAAATTTAAGAGGCAAAAATAATTTTTTTAGTAGAGCAATATACATTTTTTGAGGGCAAAAAATAATAATTTTATCAACTCAAACAATCATAATTTTTTTTACCTAATTTAGTTATATTATCTAATTTATTTATACTACCTAATTTATTTCTATAAATAATTCTCAAAATAGATTTACACTAATAAAACAAGTTTATTAAATAGAGATGAAAAAAATATAAACAGATTCATAGAACCAAATTGAGACAACAATAACTAAAATTAAAAAATTTAATTCAAAAGAAAATACTAAACCCTAAATAAAATTACTAACACTGTCACTGGAATAATACCATCTGATGATATGGATCTCATACAAGAACTGCAGGGAGATACACTGGGAACTTAATGCAACTGTTATCCTACAATATTAGGGGATTGGGCATGAGGCATAAGCAGGAAGATATAAGAAATAGAGTCTCAAGGAATAATATTCAAATGATTAGTATCCAAGAGACAAAAATGGAGGAGGTAAATGACCAAGTCCTGAAGACAATATGGGGAGCTACTCCGTGGGAGATGAAATATCAGTCTTCTATTGGAAATTCAGGTGGGATATTATGTAGCTGGAGAAAAGACTGTTTCAATCTCATCAGAAGTTGGGAGATACCTGGAGCTCTAGGAGTTGAGGGGGAATGGTTAAGCGACACACAATTGGTTTGCATAATATCAATATATTCTCCTTGCCCTTTTGGGCAGAGGAAGCAATTATGGGATGCTATCATAAATAGGCTGCAGATGATACAGCCATCCCACTACTGTTTGCTTGGTGATTTTAATTCAGTCTTGGGGCAAAATGAAAAAATAGGACTGGGCAGAGTACACGCATATGAGATTAAAGCTTTTGAAGATTTTATACATGATGCTCAACTTCTAGATTTACCACTGCTAGGAGCAAAAATTACTTGGTCTACCCCAGATGCACTGACAGGCAGTAGGCTGGATAGAATACTAATTAACGAAGATTGGTCCCATAAATGGCCAATGCTCCAACAACAAGCTCTGCCAAAAACCATATCAGATCACTGCCCCCTGATGCTCTCAGCAAAACAGAAAAACTGGGGACCTATCCCATTCAAGGTATTTGATGTTTGGCTCGAAGACAAAAGCTATGGACAGATGATTGAAACTGAATGGAATAAGCTAGTTATTACTGGAAACAAGGGGTACATTTTGAAAGAAAAGCTCAAAGCCTTAAAACTGCAGCTGAAAAGTTGGAACAAAAATATCTTTGGGGATGTAGCAGAACAAATCAAAGGTATGACAGCAGCAATAGAAAGTATAGACAATGTCCTAAATACCAGATGTCTGACAGCAAGTGAATCATCAACAAGAAAAGACACATGGACAAAGATGCAGTTACTTATCAAACAGCAATCTGCAATGGTATATCAGAAATCAAGAAGCAAGTGGTTACAGCTCGGAGATGCTAACACACATTACTTCCATATGTGTGTTAACAAAAATATAAGGAGGTCTGGGATCCAGGGTATCTTTCATAATGAAGAATGGGTAGAGGAAGTACAAAGAGTTAAACAGATCTTCAAAAATTACTATGAGGAGTTATTTACACTGAAAGATGATCAGGAATGCTTGCCTATGGACTTCTTAATGCCATCAGTGGTATCGGATGCTGACAACAACATGCTCACAGCTATGTTCACAGAAGAAGAAATATGGAACGCAGTGAACAGCTGCAGTGGATCAAAGAGTCCAGGTCCGGATGGTTATAACCTGAATTTCATCCAAAAATTCTGGAAAGTACTCAAGGATGACTTTATTCAATTCATTCAAGAATTCTACTATACAGGGCAGATTACACCAGGATTAAATGCATCGTTTATTGCTCTACAACCCAAAGGATCAGTGCAGCTAAGTCCAGGAGATTACAGGCCAATTTCTCTAATAAACAGTGCCTATAAGGTACTGGCAAAGCTACTATCAAAACGGCTGAGCAAAGTTATCCCAAAAATTATATCAAGCAGTCAATCTGGATTTATCAAAGGAAGGCATATAGGGGATAGTGTGCTCTGTGCTAATGAAGCAATTGATCTAGCCAAGAAAGAAGGTTTCAGCTGTACTTTATTCAAAGTTGATTTCACAAAAGCGTTTGATTCCATACACTGGTCTTATCTAATGAGAATGATGGAAGCTATGGGATTTCACCCCAAATTTAAGAGATGGATCCAAGCATGCATCAGCACAGTGTCTATCTCAATACTCATCAATGGATCTCCAACTGACCAGATCTTCCCTCAACAAGGCTTAAGGCAAGGGGATCCATTATCCCCTTACCTATTTCTAATAGCAGCGGAAGGGTTAAGCCTGTTTTTCAAAAAAGCACAGGAACTAAACTTGTACAGAGGACTACCAGTGGGATTTCAGAATCTATCAACTTTACAATACGCGGATGACACACTGATTCTAGGCAATGGTGGTGATCAAGATATACAGTGCACCAAAAGCATCTTAAGGTGGTTTGAGCTCCTGTCAGGGTTAACAGTGAACTATAGCAAGAGTAAATTGTATTCTGTCAACCTATCACAACTTGAAGAAGCACGATTAGCAGCTATACTATACTGTCAGGTAGATAAATTCCCTACCAAATATCTGGGATTACCTCTAGGCAGCAGGTCACACAACTTGAGAACATGGGATCCGGTTATAGATGCAATTAAAAGAAGGCTACAGCTGTGGGAGACTAAGCACCTATCATTCGGGGGGAGACTGATGTTGATAAAATCAGTCTTGAACCATCTGCCAGTATACTTCATGTCTATGTACAAAGCACCTAAACTCATCATCAAGAAGATTACTATGATGCAAAGGAAATTCCTATGGGGTGGTCAAGAAGGAAGAAGGAAAATATCTTGGATAGCTTGGAACAAGATAAATCAAATGAAAGAAAATGGAGGTTTAGGAGTAATGGAAGCAGAATCCTTCAATGATGCTCTACTCCTTAAATGGGGCTGGAAGATTCTCAGAGGAGAGGATTGCTGCTGGAAGGATATCTTACAATACAAGTATGGCAGAATAGAAAGGAACATATACTATGAAGATAATGGAAGAATTCCAGAAGCTAGAGGATCACTCTGGTGGAGGCAAATCATAAAAAAGCTGAGAAATGAGGATTGGTTCCATAGCACATTGGTAAGGGTGGTGAGGAATGGGAACCACACATTATTTTGGGAGGACAAGTGGATGGGGCATAATCGATTCTGTGAAAAATACAACAGGCTCTACTCAATTGCTAATGATAAGTATCAAACAATAGCTGAAAAGA
>JAOWBN010000003.1:853663-869333 GCA_028565015.1 Pinguicula moranensis | reverse complement strand
GACAAGGGGGTCACAACCCACCACCCACATAAATTGAATTTTTGACTGAGAAATTATATAAACTTTTTATTAATCACCATCCGAAATGTTTTTCAGATTTCCAAAAATCTGAAAATTTGTTTAATTTTTTGCCAAATCTGTGATGGTTAATGTTCAATTATTTTGGCCAAAAATTAGAAATTTCAACTATTTATCATCACAATTATTTTTTTCCAAATATATACATTAGGAATACTAGATAGCCAATCGTGAGGGACAATGGGCAAAGTGGCGGGTGGATAAGCAGGGGGTCACCACCCCACTACTCATATAAATTGAATTTTTGCTCGAGAAATTTTATACACCATTTATTAATCACCATATGAAACATTCTTCACATTTTTCAAATATCTGAAAATTTGACTCTTTTTTTTCAATATCTAAGAATAAGTCAATAACAGATAGGCAATGGGCAAGAGGCAAATGAGTGTGTGGATGAGATGAGACGATGGAGTCATTGTCCCCACCTACTTAAATCGAAATTTTTTTTTGAAAAATTATATAAATATTTTATAATCTATCATCCAAAAATTTTTAATTTGACTAAAATTTCTAATATCCATAGTGGTTGTTAGTATTCAATTTTTTGTGAAAATAAACAATTTAGAATATTTATCATCACAAATATTTTTTTCCCAAATATTAGAAACTATTGTTGAAATAGAAACATTACAGTTAGCCATTTCTTTAAGTATTATTAATTTGATCTTTTTGAATATTTTTTATATTCATTGGGGATGGGCCGGGACGAGGGGTCACCACTCCCACCATCCACATAAATTAAATTTTTGCCATAGAGATTATATAAAAATATAATTAATCACCATATGAAACATTTAGAAAATTCATTCTATTTTTTTATTAACATGAGCAATTTGGACTATTTACCATCACAAATTTTCTAAGAAAATGAGGGTGGTGGAAATTTTTTGTTCGTTTGGGAGAATAAATTTTGTTTAGTGGTGCTGGTGGGTGGGGGAACATGACGACAACAGACATGTTTTTATTGCCCCATTCATTATATGTATATTCCGATGTAAATAAAAGTTTTGTGCCAATCGTCAGGATAAGAGATGGAGGATGTAGGCCACGTCCCACGGGTCTTAGGCTCGCGCTTTAATCGGTGTGATCATTGGAGCCGCAGTGGCTTACACCTCGAGTATTAGTTGGGTGATCAGTTGAGTCCCGGATACTTCAATAGCAAAAAAAAAATGGAGGATGTATATTTTGAAACTTTTTTACTTTTCATTTTTAATGAAAAAATTGGCTTACTTCCAAAAAAACATTAAGGGGCTGTTTTGTGCGGTTCTTATGCTCATAATTGGCTTATAAGAACTTTTTTTTTTTTTTTTTCAAAAAATGAGTTATTTTTTGAAAAAATGTGCTTATAAGCCAATTATAATTTTAAGAAGGTTGCGCAAAACAAGGGCTAAGTGAGGGATGAGCAACATTTGTTCAATTTTGCTTGTAATATATAAATTATAAAAAGAAAAAAAAAGAAAAAAAAGTTTGAGTTGTTTTAGATAATGTGTTCAATGAGTAATGATATAGCGCACGGAAAACGAGCACGAAAAAGATAAGGAAGATGACAAATGACCAAAATACCCCTATGTTGAATTCCGTGTCAGTATTCAACACGAGGGTATTTTGGTCATTTATCTCCTTCTTTGTCTTTTCCTTTCGATTTTGTGCGCTATATCATTTTCCGTGTTCAATGGCTCACTATATATGGTGAACAACTTTTAAAAAGGATAAAAGTGTCCACGTGGAATTGGGTTACCATATTTTTCTTTTGAAACATGACTCGTATTAAGAAATTGATTTCATAACCCCTCACATGTATCAACTTTTGATAAGAGTATAAACTTTGTAAATATCGAAATTCCTTTATTAATAAAATAATTAAATTTCTTGATTAAAAAAGAAGAAGATAATTTGTGATTTTCAATTAAGTAATGAAATGTAAAAATAAATGGCTTAGAAAATTTGGAAGTACGAAAAAGGTTAAAAATGGGCTTAATTAGAAAAAGCGTTTAACACGTGTTTAGGCTTGGAAAAGCAAATACATCTGTAAATAGTTTATCACGTGTTTAGTTTTCTGATAACGACTTCTTACCCAACATGTAATCCAAAATGGTCCAGCTGGAACAGCAACTGAAGCCTCACTATCATAATTGCTCAGACCATCCTTGGATTCTATGTATACTAATAGATATAATGAGAAAGGATTACGCAATCAAAGTCACAACTTACCCAATATATTTCCAACAAAATTGAAATTTGAGGAGTCAAATATGCACAGACTTACCATTGTAATTATACAAAAAGATTATTTCTATTGCGATCCAATATGCATTGCATCATTTAATAGAATTATTTTGATCTAGTCAATTATTAATACGAAGCAAAAAAAATTGTCAATGATAACTCTCTCAATATAGTCCTATGAGAAAGGATCAAGTTATTATATTATATTTCATCACATCCTAAGAAGCATTATTAGACATGGCTGTTTTAACAGATTATTGCATTGCTGTACAATCTGTGCACCTTGTTCTGTGAACCAGCAAGTTAAATCAGAAGCAAACCTGAATGCCATTTCTGAGATCTAGAAAAGAAAATAGTTCCTCGAGAGAGGCACTGTGTTTGCAGCCGGGCAGGAAAGGACAACTCCGTCTGCTGTCACAGTGTATGTCTCTGGATCAACGGTGATATTGGGAAGGGCATCGTTGAACTTCATGTCAAGCTTTGTAAGCTTCCTAGCATTGCTTACAGCTTCAACCCTTTTGTTGAGCCCATACTGTTGTTTTACGCCGGAATCGAAAGCTACCTGTATGGTAGAAAAGTTAGAAAATGAAGAAGCAGAGAATGTGTAGGTATGCTTTGTCGAGGTTACTGGTTTGAGTATTGGTGAGTATGAATTCGAATGAGTTCGAATCTGCAGAGGAGAACTGTATAACAACAAACAACAAAACGTACCCAGTATATTCCTAACTAAGTCAAGGTCTGGGGTTAGATGTACGCAGTCTTACCCTTGTAATTATACAAAGAGACTGTTTTCGTTGCGACCTAATATGAATTGCGTCATTTAATGTATTGAGTTCCAGCAACTTCACTAATAATAGAAGCATTGGAATTTTAATAGAATCATTTTGATCTAGTCCATTATTAACACAAAACTAAAAGAATTGTCAATTATTAGCAGCGGAGAACTGTATTGGAGAAAAAAAGGGAGGAGGAAGTATCACCTTGCTGACAAAAGCAATTGAATTCTTACTCCCAGCTTGTCCAAATGCTCCAAACATGGGCCTCATCATCACCTGAAACAACTTATCCATGTTAACAACTGTCTTGAGATCTTTTATAGGTTTATAAGGGCAAGTCCAGTCGTTTGATCGCCGTATTGATAATCAAAGCTGTTTATAGAGCATGGAAGAAATCCAAATGATAGAGCTTTCAGCTGAAACTAATTGAAGTATGCTGAGAGTTCCAGAAGGCAACTCTCTTTGGCTTTGGACCCTAGAAGTGAGAGCAGATGAGATGTAAATACTTCTATCAGAATTACCGGTTCTGGAGTCGGGATGCTTGCATTTGGATCTCCCATATCAGACCATGCTATCGTGCCACCTTTTATCACCATTTCTGGTTTGGTTCCGAAAAATGATGGCTTCCACAAGACAAGATCAGCCAGCTTACCAACCTGCACTGAGTAATACATTCAAAATCCAGTCTAGTCTATGCATGCATCTCTACTCCAACAATGGTATTTGTTTAGAGAACACATTTTCGCCATTTTATATTAGCTCCATATAGATATGAGAGATTAGAGAACACATTTTCGCAATTTCTGGTAGTAAAAAGTCGATTGTTACCTCCACAGATCCAACGTGCTTAGAAAAACCACAAGCTATAGCAGGATTAATTGTATATTTGGCAATATATCTCTTGATACGCAAATTATCATTATCCGGTGCACTGGTTTCAAGTGATCCTCTAAATAACTTCATCTTGTGAGCAGTCTGCCAAGTTCTGCAAATAACCTGTCATGGAGAGCAAATGAGACAGTTCATTCTCTAGCCTAATGTTAAATGCTCTCTATCCTGGCAGACAGAGTTTGGTATCCAGAAATGTAAATGGAGTTGAAGTTGTCACTCATCAAAAGGGAATATATTGTGGGATGAGCAATATCAGAAAAACAGAACCTTCGCTGATCGTATTCGAGATAAATGTTTAAGTGAAGATACAAAAAGATGAAGATAAAGCATGCCATACAAGATCAGGAGACTAAACTAAGAGAAAATGACCTCCCCAATACGACCCATAGCCTGCGAATCAGATGATATGATACTTATTGCTCCCATGTCATGCAAAATGTCTTCCGCAGCAATGGTTTCAGCACGAATTCTTGACTCAGCGAACGCAACATCTTCTCTTATATCCTTGTCAAGATGGTGGCAGACCATCTGCAAGGTAAATTTTATCCATTTTGAGAACAAACTACTATTGTTCTGACTGATTCACTGCAATAAGATGAGCATAGCATTCTAAGAATTATATTGTCTTACAAGCATGTCAAGGTGCTCATCCACGGTATTGACTGTGAAAGGACGTGTTGGATTAGTTGAAGAAGGAATGACATTTTTAACACCACAAACTTTAATAATATCTGGGGCATGACCACCACCTGCACCTTCACTGAAAAGAGTAAACAGATGGAGATATAAGCATACAACACAACAGATTAAGGTAGTCTACCTAAATTTGTTAAAAGAACGAAAAAATGAAGTGTAAATCTATACCTGTGATAAGTATGAATAGTTCGATCTTTAAAGGCAGCAATAGTATGTTCAACGAATCCAGATTCATTTAATGTGTCCGTGTGAATATTCACCTACAGAATTCTAAGAAATCAGCAACAGCAATCAAATTTTGAGCATGAATTGATTAGTTCCAAGAATAAGCTTCCACCTGAATGTCATATATCTCTGCAACTGACAAACATCTATCTATTGCAGCTGGTGTCGTTCCCCAATCTTCATGAAGCTTCAATCCCATTGCTCCAGCTTTGATTATTTCGTGTAGGCCCTCTTCTTTGGCAGTATTTCCCTGCAAAACATGATATTGGGTCCAGAGAGAACTTCGCGTCAGCGCTAAATACTGATGCATAGTACTCACACAATGACTAGCTTCAGCTGGAATGCAGCACAGTCAAGCGGGTATAAAGAAATTTTACAGCCAGGATGTGTGGTAAAGATGGGAACATGTGGGATGCAATAAAAGTTAAGTTCTTTGAGAATCTTACTTTTCCGGTGAAACCGAAATTGAGGGGCAAGTTGTCTGTTGCTTGCAACATTAGTTCCATATAAAATGGCGCTGGAGTACATGTGGTTGCACGGGTCCCATAAGCAGGTCCAGTACCTCCTCCCACCAATGTAGTGATGCCTGTGCATATAATTTTCCAGAAAGGAAAGAAGAAAAGAACAATAAGATGACATTAACAAGTAAAGGTACACTCGAGCATTTGAAATTTCAACACAGACAGGCATATGAGAGTAGAATGCTATTAATTAGTTTGCATCACAGCATCGCAGGAAGTGAACAAGTACCAACTATCCGGATCCTTATAAGAAAATGAAATATCCTTTTCAGTTCATTCATCTGGACCATGAAGTAAATGGAATTTCTACATATAACTACTGTAAAAACGCACCACTGGTTATTGCTTCCTCAGCTAATTGAGGACATATAAAATGCACGTGACAGTCAATTGCTCCAGCAGTAACAATATGTCCTTCCCCAGCAATAACCTCAGTATTTACCTGAACAGATTAAGGGATAGGATCTTGAGTATCAAGCATGTGTTTTCAGCCAAATTTTCGTTACTGAACTCCAGAACTCACTCCTATAATCATGCCATGTGATACTCCATTCATGACATCAGGGTTTCCTGCCTTCCCGATAGAAGTAATGAATCCATCTTTAATGCCTATATCAGCCTTGTAGATTCCTGTATAATCAATTATCACCGCATTTGTTATCACAGTGTCCAAATAATCACACGACCGATACCCACAAGCCTGCCCCATCCCATCTCTTAGAACTTTTCCACCACCAAATACACATTCATCCCCATAAACAGCAAAATCTGTTTCAATTTCTGCTATCAAAGCAGTGTCCCCAAGACGAACTTTGTCACCCGTGGTAGGACCATACATGTTAGCATAGTTTTCATGAGACATCGAATAGCAAAACGAAGATCCTTCTTCAACATCAAATTCCCTGCACAATCAATTAAAACAGAATGAACAAAAACTTCTCAATCTCTGCAATATGACTGGGTTAAAATATCACTCATTTCCTTAAAACATAAAGATTGCTCAGACCTAGCTGTTGCTTCCTCCGAAAATCCATATTTTCCATCATGTACAGCTTTCATCACCCCTGTGATTCTGGAGTCATTTGCAGAGCCATCGGCAATATTATTTCCCCCTGAAATAATTTGTTTACCTCCAATCTTGACAAGCTTAACACTCTTCGAGTCCCCTGGCTGAGGGAAGTAAAAAAAATACTAAAATCTATCTGGAGGTTTGGAGAACTTACAAACATTATCCTCCTTAAACTTAATATCTAATGGAAGCATCACTCTGAGCCAGAAGTGCGGGTTATGGTTAGATTGTCTTGAGCGTCTTTACTCCTTAGCATAAATTCAACATATTCCTTGAATTATACATCCATACAAGGGATAAATCCATGATACCCTTCACCTCTCCAAATGGATTCTTCAACCCTCATTACAGATTGAGGTAGTCATTGTTTAGTTTCAAAAACTTTATGCAGATCCTGAACTTATCTCATATAATCTATTACTTCCACTGATACTTGAAAAAAGTTATACCTATTAACTTATGATTAATCCATAAGAGAAGATAATCTATTACTTCCACTGAACTTATCCAACAGTTCTAAGAGAAAGGAATCAACATTAGATTGGAGGAAACAGGATCAGAATGCTTTACCAAGTCATTAGCCAAACGAAATGGTAGATTGTGTTTATTTGAATTAATGTCTATAAATGCCTAAATATGTTGGGAACTTAAGATTAAGCATCTGCTCAATGTTTGGGAGGTCCCAAACCAAGAAGTCAATCCAAACATAAAGTTACAAGCTATCAGGATTATAAACTAAAAAAAATTACCTTAAGAAATTTAGTAATCAATTAAAGCATGATAGCGAATTGCAAAAATTTGCAGAAAGCTTCAGCAGCAGAGGCAGCTCTATATCTAATATGAAAGTATGAAACGCAGATATACATATATGCTCTGCCAGATCGAAAGGAAACTAAATTTAAAGCTGATACCTCAAAACGGGTTGCTGTTCCTGCAGGGATATTTAATCGCATGCCATATGCTTTACTTCTGTCAAAGACCAAACATGGGTTGACTTCAATGAAGTGATAATGACTTCCAACCTGCAAATATGAGTGCAGGTTCTATAGTTGGTCTGGTCATATCAATTTCGCAGGTGCAAAAAGAATTCCATATGCCAGTATTCATCAAACCGAACTAAATTTGTGCCCCCTCTTTGCCTATTACGACAAAGGAATAGTACTGTGCCATATCACCAACTTAGGTAATGCAAGAAGGAATGATCTTAATCTATTGAAAGATGAAATTGTTTGTATCAAAATGGAAAACAAGACAATTGAAGAGGTAAGATTGCTTGGGCAGAGCAGTCAATAAGACATAACTATGGGGAATTGATAATTGAAGTACCTGAATAGGTCTGTCTCCAATGTTAGTTACTCTAAGAACTATGCCTTTCCTCCCTAAGTTTATTGTAATAAGTCCCAGGCCTGATCCAAATATTAGTTCGCCAGGAATTTTACAAATTTGAACTGAAGGAAACTTGTCTAGGGAAGGAACTGCAGGAAAAAGAAGGCACTGTTGTTAGCTAGCAATTATATGGTGTAAATTTGTTCCAAGTCAGGAACAAATATTATTTTAACAGTGATACGATATGGTAATTCAGTTAACATCATATGATTTTCGGTGTCAATTTTGGCCTTGATGATCAATCAGCAAATCATAAGCTAATATTCAGATGAGGCATAAAAGATGTCAGCTCAATGAGAGAGCAACACAGCCAAGTAACTGGTATGATGCTTACTTAATGGAACTGTGGACTATTTATCAGGTCAATTACCTGGAAGAAAAGATCCATGCAAAGCTAGCTCAAGATTTCCATTTTCACATGATATAGGATCATGGACAGTTACCAACTTTGTGCCATCGAGGAAGGTTCCTTCTACCTAGTTAAAGATCAGAATTAGCTATTAGTTTCAACAAGCATTAATTTTTTAAGTCTGGTAGTAGAGATAATCAGCACTTTACTGAAGCTATCAAATGTAACACCTGAACAGAGTGCACGAGGTGAGGAACAGAAGGAAGAACTTGTCTCCTGAAAAGGCATACGAACCATCACATGAAAAATTCATATAATAGATACTAATTTATTATTGAACTGTAACATTGAACACCTAAAGATGGACAGTAACATGCCACACCTAAAAGTGTTCTTTAATCAAATACATCAATCTTACACGAAAAGTTTTTGTAGAGCATATGTTCTCCTTTACCCAAAAATTAAACTTTACATTGATTGGTCAAATACATGTCTAGAGCAGCTCCAAGCCAGTTATCTTACACAGTGGGACTTTATCTCCAACTACCATTTATCTCTAATTGTCTGGAGTAAAGAAAGGAAAAACAAAGTAGCTAGAAGCTAGTAAAGTAATGCAGCTGTAGCTTTACTCAATAATGCAAAAAATAAGTTTCAGATTATTATTAGATCATTTCATGTACTCATATATTACAAAAACGTCTCGGGGCTAAATTCAAACCCAACCAGCATAATTTTTTTTTCCGGATTTCCTATTTAGTATTTACATGCACAAAAACAATCACCATAAATTATCATAATAAATAAATAAAAGAAATCATGTTAGAAAGATTTCTCTATACTCCACAGTATTATCTTCAACTGACCACCACATCCAAATTCTTAAGCTTGTAGAGATGAAATCTACTTGATTACCTAACAAATTACCTTCCCAACAATTGCCTCCCAAGATCCATCAATTCCGCCACACTCTTATCACCATCTCGAATGAACTCCAAAATCTATACATAGAAGCAGTCAAGCAGAACGCAATCAACAAACCAATAGAATACAATAAGAGTTGGGTTTCTGAAAAAACATTCACACTGGATGTGCAGAGACCATGAGCCAAAGCAGTTCGTATGGAATACACAATTTATCCAATCCAACTCAATAGCAATGCATCGAAAGTTCAACAAACCACTAAACCCAGCCAGCAACATTTACCAAGATCAAAACTTTGGCATATATACATCATAAAGGATGACATCGAAAATACAAAATGAGCCAGAAGCCGATACCTGTGCTGCAATAAGAGCAACGGTTTCAACGTGATTGAGCCTCAATCCACGAGCCAAACGCTTCTGTGCCAGCACCCCAGCATTGTGGAGCATCAATTTCTGGGTTTCTCTCGGCGTCAACTTCATAGCTCGCAGATTTCTTCCTCTTTCGGATAGATTCCAAGAGATTTGAGATTTTCTTCAGCAAGTCTGAGACTAAGCAACTTTCCGACAATAAAATAGTAATGAGTCAGTACAACTGATACCCACGGCGCAAGTCCCCATCATCTGTCGGAGAAAAAACAAAGTCAATAGTTTACAATCGCCCAGTGGTCGAGAAAATTGTAGCTAATAATGTAGTAATAAATTCAAGTTTGCCCATTTTGAGAACTGTCCAAACTCCAATGAACTGTGACTGTGAGTCTGAAAGTGAAACAATATGGAGAAGAAAGATAGAAATTGGGCCTCATTGGTTTCCCAAGAACAGCATCATAAGACTTTTTGATGAGGCCATCTCAAATAATTCAGTTGGGCTCAATGAACCAGAAAAAAATATGGGTTCAATTAGTTAAATAAATACTTTCATTTCCTTCCTCCCCAAACCCCTCGAAAAGTCTCGCCTGATTTCGTCTGTTAGATCCGTTTCCGGCGACTTTTCCGGTCATGCCCGTCGATTTAAATGGCCGAACAGAATTACACGGGTGCACGCTTGGTTGGCAGAATTAGCGGATGGAACACAGATTTACTGAGAATTTCATTAAATCCAATTTCAAACGATAAAAACTATGTATTCGCGTCAACAGTATCTTATGCCAAGTATAATCACACTGGCATGTTCTTGTTCATACTTGTCTCATGGTAGCCTGCTTCACCCCCCTACCCCGGGACCCGCCCCTGTTCTTGATCCTCCATCTTGCAGAATCACACATCAACAACCGTTCCATTTTCTGTAACAATCCAGATGGAAAGTCACAAGTGCAAATAATCGAACAGATAATAGACAGAAGGAAGAAGGAACAGAGAAGTTTTCAGAAGAGAGATTTCATATTTCAGTCTGCCTTACAATCATATCTGTCTTCTCTTTTTAAAGAGATCTGAGTAACTACCCACTTTCTCCACTACTGACCCATGACCCATGATCTCCAACTGATGACTCCACTAACACGACTAACTCAATAACTGACAACTCTAACTTACGACTACCATAACTATGATTACATAAGTGAGAATGCATTTTAATAACAGAACTAAATTAACAGAATAGAAATCAACAGCCGACACTTCTTCTCTTCCTTCACTCCATATCTTCATTTTGAGCTGCTGCAATTGTTTTCTTCTTCCTCAATCCCCTTGGTCCATGATTTCCCCATCCTTTAACTGGGCATTCTGTTTGAGTTGTTACAATACCCTCTTCATTTTGAGATTCTTGACCACAAGGATCTGAATTCGGGTAATGATTACCAATGAATTCATAATCTTCCAAGTTGCCTGGTTGACTGATGAGCCTGACCAGTGGACTAGGACTTGTTTTATTGGGCCGTGGCTGCTGGGTATGTAGCGATGCTTCAGAATGGCCAGGGAATATACAGTGAAGCTACCATCAGGGTGCATGGGTGGTGGCTCTGCCGATGGTAATTCCCGATGCTTGAGTTTTTCCTTCAACAAGGAGACATGGAAGACAGCTTTGAGGTAGGTGGAAGATTCAGGCGGTATGCTACTGACCCAATGCGCTCCAAGACTATGTAGGGGCCATAAAATCGGGGTGAGAGCTTCATGTGCCTCCTGAATTTGACAGAATTTTGACGGTAAGGATGAAGTTTCAGAAATACTTCATCTCCAATCTTGAATTGCCTTTCCACTCTGTTTCGGTCAGCATTAAGTTTCATTCTCTGTTGTGCTAAATGGAGATTATGCTTCAAGAGATCATGGAACTCTTCTCTATGGATAAAGAAGTCTTTGACGAGAGGCCCTGTGGTAGCCGGTAACAGGGGTGTAGGCAAATGGCGAGCTTCATAACCATATAGAGCCTTGAAAGGACTCATACGAATGCTAGTATGGAATGATGTATTATACCAGAACTCGGCTTGGGTTAGCCATTTGTACCATGAGTGGGGTTTGTTAGAACACATGCATCTCAAGTAGTTTTCAAGGCATCGGTTCACTCTCTCCGTTTGTCCATCGGACTGCGGGTGGTATGCCGAGCTAGTGGCTAGTTGAACGCCTGCTAGATTCATCATCTCCTTCCAGAATGTACTAGTAAAGATAGTGTCCCTGTCAGTTACAATCTGAGATGGCATACCGTGTAATTTGTAGACTGAATCCAGGAATGCTTTAGCTACTACTTCTGCTGTATATTGGTGAGATAGGCCAATGAAGTGTGAATATTTGCTGAAGCGGTTTACCACAACCATGACTACTGTCTTGCCGTCGGATTTTGGTAATTGGTCAATGAAGTCCATGCTTATACTTGTCCATGGAGAGGGAGCGATCTCCAATGGTTGAAGCAGGCCTGCATGGGCTGACTTGTCAGGTTTGCACTTAACGCACACATCGCAGCTGCTAATCCAGTTCTCTACCTCAGTCTTCATGCATGTCCAGTGGAAGTAAAGTTTCAGACGGCTTAAAGTTACCTGAATGCCCGAGTGACCACCAATGGGAGAATCATGTAATGAGGAAATGATTCTGTGGCGCAGCTTAGTGTCAGCACCTATGCAAATCTTGCCCTTATGCCTCAGCAATCCGTGGACTAGTTGGTAGTCAGGATGAGCTGATGTATCTAATATTTTGGCCTGTATGATTTATGTGAGAAGGGGATCAGAGTTGTAGTTATTGATTACCTCAGTAAGCCAGCCCGCAGTATAGGCAGTAAGAGCATGACAATGAGCAGCCAGTCCTGGACCAAATCGAGACAAGGCATCGGCAGCTTTATTATCCACACCTTGTTTGTATTGGACAATGTAATCCAAACCAAGCAATTTAGAGGCCATTTTGTGCTGAAGCAGTGTGTGAAGTCTTTGCTCCAGAAGGTGTTTGATTGCTTGTTGATCCGTACGAATGATGAAGGTTGAACCTTGAATGTAATTGGACCATCTTTTCACTGCCAACACAATGGCTAATAACTCTTTTTCATAAGTTGAGAGGCAGAGTTGCTTCAGACCAAGAGCCCTGCTGTAGTAGGCGATTGAGTGGCCTTGTTGAGTTAAAACTGCTCCGACTCCTTTGTCACTGGCATCGGTTTCCAACACAAATTGCTGAGTGAAGTCGGGAAGAGCTAACACTGGAGCAGAGATCATGGCAGTTTTCAGAAACTCCCAAGCTTTTTCAGATTCCTCTGACCATTTGAAGGCATCCTTTTTGAGAAGTTGGGTCAATGGTTTGCTGATAGAACCATAATCACGGATGAATTTGCGGTAGTAGCCTGTTAGACCCAAGAATCCTCTCAAGGATTTAAGGTTATGGGGTCTAGGCCAGTTAACCATTGCTGAGATCTTCTCAGGATCAGTTTCCACGCCTGAAGGAGTGATGATGTGGCCAAGGTAATCTATGGAGGATCTGCCAAAGGAGCACTTGGATGCCTTTGCATACAACTGATGTTGTGTCATGATCAAGAAGACTTGATGTAGGTGTTGGAGGTGCTCTTCCCAGCTACTGCTATAGACTAGAATGTCATCAAAGAAAACCAAGACAAAACGCCTAATAAAGTCTGAAAAGAGTTGGTTCATCAGACTTTGGAAGGTTGCCGGCGCATTACATAAGCCAAATGGCATAACAAGAAACTCGAATTGACCATGATGTGTGATAAAGCTGTTCTTGTAGATGTCTTGCTCAACCATACGGATTTGGAAGTAGCCAGATCGGAGATCTAACTTGCTGAAACAGACAGCTCCATGTAATTCATCTAAGAGTTCATCTATGATCGGAATAGGAAACTTACTCTTGATGGTAAGACTATTTAGGTGCCGGTAGTCCACACACATTCTCCATCCACCATCCTTTTTCTTGACTAAGAGGACAGGTGAAGCAAAGGGGCTATGGCTTCAATGGATCAGCCCTGAAAACAGCAACTCCTTCACAATTTTTTCAATTTCATCCTTGTGATAATGGGGGGTTCTATAAGGTGCCTGACGTTTGGTTACAACCCCTGGTTGCAAGTTGATGCCATGTTCTACTCCACGGATTGGTGGGAGTGAAGTAGGTTCCTGAAAAACCATTGCATAAGTAGACAACAACTCATTTAGTTGGTTAACAAACTCTGGAGGTCCAGCAGAATTCTTTTCCTGAACAAGCATAGTGTTGCCTTGCTGATCAAAATGGAGGGTGGTTGCTGTCATATGTGAGGCATCCACACTAAAAAGGTCAGCTTGTAGAGCAGCAGCACTGTCATCCGAATCCACTGCACAAATCTGCCCTATGACCACAGAAAGACCTCCTTGGATTAATTTGTGCATCTCATCAGCAGAACACAGCTGCAACTCCGAAGAATCCTTAACAGCCTGTACTTTAAATTCATCACCACCTGTACTGAGGGTGATGGTCATAGTATGGTAATCATATAAAACTGGTCCATGGAGTTTTAGCCAATCCCCTCCTAGAATCAAATCAAAACTTTGCAGAGGGAAGGTACGTGGGGAGCAAGTGAATTCCCTACCGTGCATATACCATTTGAATAGAGGACAGTGAGTGCGACTAACCTGTCGTCCGCCATCTGCTAATTCAACACTCATTGGTTGTGTGTATTCAACAGGACAACGCATCCGTTTACAGAAACGTTCATCAACAAAACAGTTGGTACTACCCCCATCAAAAAGAATATGTAATGGTTGATTGTTATAGGATCCTTTGACACGATATGTAGTAAGATTGGATTGACCATGCATAGCATTAAGGGAAAGAGTACCTTCATTAGGCGTACTCAAATCATCAATATCAGCCTCACCTGGGATGGTTAACTGTTGATCCAGTGTCTCAGTTTCAAGCAAAGGGTCACTTGTCATGGCATAGACTTTAGTGGCACATCTGTGGCCGGGAATATAGGGAGAGCCACACTTGAAACAGAGCTTCTTTTCAATACGTTCTTTCATATCAGCATCAGTGATGAACTTACGGCGTGGGGGTGGAGGCAAAAGCCTTGGCCTATCAATAGAGGTTGAAGGAATAGAAGCCACCTGTGAGACCCGAGGAGGGAATGCAGGTTTAGCCATGACACTTCGGGTAAGTTGAGCTAATAAAGCATTGACAGCCAGCTCTTGTTCCCGGGCAATGGTAATGGCAGAGAGCAAGGTGCGTGGTCGATGTGCTTGAACGGCAGCGGTGAGAGATGGCTTCAAACAGCCAATAAATTTTTCTCGATAGAACATTTCATCAAACTCAGGATAGTGAATCATAACCGAGGTGACCATAGAATCGAATCTTGCTAACACATCCTGGAGTGATTCATCGTCCTGTTGCTTTAAACACATAAAGTGTTCCAGAAGATTACCTCTGTTCTCAACATCGAAACGAATCAGGACCGCTGCGGTGAGGGTATCCCAGCTAGTTGGTTTGGCATAGACAAGACTTCGGAACCATGTATCAGCAACCCCGTCTAAGTGAACGCGGGCGACATCCAATTTTTCTGCCGGAGTAATGCCAGTATAAACAGAGAAATAGGCATTACTGCGTTCAATCCAAGATCTTGGATTATCCCCATTGAAAGTAGGGAAATCCATGTGTGGCATTCTGGTGCGACGGCTACGGTCGACATCATCTCGATCAAAATCTGGAATTTGACCAAGGTTGCTATGGGCACGGACATGAGAAGCAGGCTGGAAGGTTGGATGGGGAGAGAATCCTGAAGCCACCATGGGAGGAGCACCCAACAGTGAGGACCCAGGAGCAACACCAGGGAGTTGCGCGGAACTGTGTTTGAGCTGGCTTAAGATTTCTTGTTGGAGATGTAACATCGTCTGTTGCATATCTTCAAATTTGCTCTGTATCTCTGCATCTCGCACAGACAATTTTTCTTGCAAAGTTTCGGCAATTTTCTCCATCAAGGCAGGAGGTATATCTCGAGTTTGGTAACGTGGTGGTGTTTCAGTAGAAGGCGATTGCTCAGGTCGTTTGCCAGAAAGAACATCTGAGTAAGGAACAGTGTCCGACTGAGGAAATTTGACAGGGGGTGGTGGAAGTTTATCCGGAAGTGGGGTGGAATTAGG
>JAOWBN010000003.1:830196-848309 GCA_028565015.1 Pinguicula moranensis | reverse complement strand
GGAAGGAGGGGCGGGAAGATTTGCAGGCTCAGGAGGCTCAACAAACACAGAGATGTCAAGAGCAGAAAGAGAGGGAGGAGGGGTAGAGCTATGAAAGGGAAAAACGAGCTCATCAAACCGAGCATGCCGAGAGATATAAAGACGAGAAGAGGATGGGTCAAGGCAACGAAATTCTTTGTGGGAGGAACTATAGCCAAGAAATACACAGGGAAGACTCCTGGGTGAGAATTTGTGGGGGGCATAGTCACGGAGGCAGGGAAAAACACGACAACCAAATGTATGAAAATTATCATAGCGAGGAGAGGAACCATAAAGAAGCTCAAATGGAGAAGTACCTTTCAGAAGAGGCGAGGGCAACCGGTTGATGATGTAGGTCGCAGTACTGAACGCATCAACCCAATAACGAGGTGGAGCATGGGAATGAAAAAGAAGGGTAAGACCCCTCTCAGTGAGATGACGATGTTTTCTTTCGGCACGACCATTTTGTGAAGGGGTGTAGGGGCATGAAGTTAGATGATGAATGCCATAATGACTAAGATGAGTTTGAAAACGATGATTTGTAAATTCAGTACCACAATCACTCTGAAATTTTTTGATGGAAGAGGAAAATTGTTTCTCAACAAATGCTTGAAAATGGCAAAACGTGGCAAAAAAATCAGATTTTAATTTTAACGGATAAAACCACGTAAACCGAGAATAATCATCAAGAAAAATGATATAATAACGATAACCATGTAAGAAAAGCACAGGGGAAGGCCCCCAAAAATCACAATGGATCAACTCAAGTGCATGGGAGGCACGATGGTCACTAGATACAAAAGGTAAGCGATGGCTCTGGGCCATTTGACAAGGTGTACAAAAGTGAGGGGATGGGGGCATAGATGTAAGCAAAATACGACCCTGGGTGCTTAATAGAGATACAATAGAAGATGATACATGTCCGAGTCTAGCATGCCATAATTCAAAGGTACTACGAAGACTGGAAGTACAAACAGAGGAGATAAAAGCGGGAAGACTGTGTTCAAGTACGTAGAGGCCTCCATCACGTCGACCGGTGGCCACCACCTGTCCTGTACTACGACTCTGAACGATAAAACAATGATCAATAAAGGTAATGGCAAGAAAAAAATCAGAAGTTAACTTACTAATAGATAGAAGATTCTTGGTAAGAGAAGGAACAACAAGGACATCAAGCAAGGACAACGAAGCAATGGAAGCAGAACCAGTGTAAGTAATAGGTAAAGGAGCACCATTATCAACAATAATACAAGCCTTACCCTTATAAGGAGTAACCTGATCAAGAACAGTAGGCGAGGAGGTCATGTGGGCAGATGCACCAGTGTCCATGTACCAATCAGAAACTGTAGTACTGCAAAGACCATCAGCAGCAAGGGAGGAAACTGAAGGTGGCAATCCAGGATAACTGCCAACCGGGGGAGGGTTCATGCCAGAGGGCCCGACAAACCAGGGGGAGGTGGGCCCAACAGAGGAGCCAAGAGCAGCTGTAGGAACGAACCCGAATTGAATAGAGGAAGAAGATGGCGGGGTAGGACCAAGAGTAGCAGGGTGGGCCTGGTGAGAGGTGTATGGAGGACCACCCGGGAAGGCCGAAGTGGGGAAGGGATGGTGAGTGCCGTGAGAGGGGTTTGAGGCCACAGTAGCAGGCTGGCTGAAATATGGGCTAGGGGTAAGGGGCTGGATAAAATGTTGGGCCGCTGGAATAAGTGAACTGCCAGTGGATGGGGATAAAACGGATTGGGCCTTAAATGGCCCAACTTGGCACGGCCCACCAGGGGAGATATGTGGAGAAAAGGAGCTGCCAGTATTGGACCCATGAAAGTGAGACGGCCCAGAAGAAACATACGGTCCACATGTGGTAAGTTGCGGAGACCCAAAGAAGGCTGGAGAAGACGGGCGGAAATCTGTCGAGTGCCCTAGGGGGAATCCGCCGTGACCAAATTCAGCTGGAGCAACGACTGTCGTGAAGTGAGCCTGAGCAGGAACGTCGGAGAATTTGAGAGAAGAGTAACGAGACCGGCACGTATCAGCAAAATGGCCGTAGTCACGGCAGATTTGACAACGTGGTTCCTGATGACCACGAACACGCCCACGGCCGCGAGATGAGTCACTGGTAGAGGGAGAGAGAACAGGAGCAGTGAGAGGGACTGGAAAGGGGTATGGTGCTGGAGAAGAGTATGACGGGTAAGGGGCATGCGGAGGAGCAGGCAGATAAGGGGTGCGAGGGTAGTATACAGGAGGAGAGGCGATATGCGGAGGGAAAAAGGAGGCAAGATGGTGTTGTGGATAGAGAGAAGGGGGCGGAAAGGGGGCAACAGGGACAGCCGAAGAGGAGTGGGTAGCTGGTGGGCGAGGTGTTGAAGGAAGAGGGGAACCAGAATGTGACGACAGAGAAGTGTCGTGGCTAGAGGAGGAGGCCAACGGGGAGGCTACTGCGGCGAAGGCCAAAACAGGGGAGACAGCACCGGACACAGTCCGATGATAAAGGGCGTGGAAGTTTTCCGCCCGAGCGATGATGTCACGGACGGCGGGCAGCGGGTCTTGAGAGAGTTGCGAACCGGTGAAGGCAGCAAAATCAGGGCCCAAACGGCGTAGGTACCAATGACTTTGGTCAAGAGGAGAAACTGGACGACCAATGGCAGAGAGCTGATCACATAGGAGGAGGAACTGGCGAGAATAATCTTTGACGGAGAGATGATTGTGCTGGAGCTGCTGCAGCTCATCTCGAAGGACAAGTTCCTGAGAAGGACCACTGCTGCTGAACTCGTGCTCCAGAGTAAGCCAGATGTCTCGAGAGGTAAGTTTACCATTTATAACACCATAAGCTGTATCAGTTAAAGAAGAGATGAGAAGGGAATAAAGCCGCTGATCATATAGCTGCCATATAGTGTATGCAGGATTTAGTTTGGTAGGGTCTGCAGGATCCATCTCAGAGGGAGCAGATATAGATCCGTCAACATATGAAAGGAGCTGGTGTTGCTGCAGAAGGGTGCGCACTTGGTTGCGCCAGAAAAGAAAGTTGGAAGGAGTAAGCTTGGCAGTCACGAGATGAGAGAACTCGGCATATGTGAGAGGGAAGGCAGGGATGTCGGGAGGAGCCATGAGAGTGGTTGAGGTTGGTCTGCGGAGTGTTATAGGTGGAAAGCAAGGAAGAGACAAAGAAACACAAAGAAAGGGGGTATGAGGGTGAAGAACAGAGAAAGAGAAGAAGATAGGGGCAGCGGAAGATGGGTGAAGGAGGAGCTGGGAAGCATTTGAAGCTTATGGGGAGGCTCTGATACAATGACGATGTGAGTATTACCAAGCATGTTTCTCATATGTTTGATTTTTGTAGTGACAAGTGTGTGCATCAGTGAGCTCTTTTGATGTTCATGGAAGCTTTGCTGAGAGAAATCTTGAATTCCATTAACTTGAGCTTGCAGTTTGCTTGTAGTACATAGATGATTTATAGCTGAGATTTTACATGGGGTCTAGTATAATCTATCAGCTACTTGTTTCCTTTTGCAGGTAAATCTGCAGCAAGATTTTGGTGTGAAGCTCCATATTACAGTTTGGGTGAAACCTTGGAGGGAGGGACAATCAACCCATGAATCCAGCCCATATGTCCGTTGATTTGAATAGCAGGATCTTTGCTGAAGGACAATTTGTCTGTACCTTATCTTCTGATATGTTATCAGTAGGTGAGGGACTAGTCATATGGTCAACAACAACTAATCTATGATCACTTGATTAGACAATTGTATCTATAGAGGTCTATGCACAAATTGTACTTTAATTCAATAGATCTATGTTGGATCCCGTAGAAGAGATTGAAGCTCTGAAAAACAAGAGGGCTTATGATTTTGATCTTTTTAAATTTGTTGTTTACTCCCTTCCATTTTCACCACTTATTGGCTATTGCTTATTTTCCGACCCATTTTGGCTTCCCTCGATGAAGCCTTTGCTGAAAAAACACTTCACTTTTATTCAACTCTAAATGCATGTTTGTTGTTGTTAATTTTATCGTCTTTATCCTCATTTCAGAAGTAAAGCTAATAAGAGTATATTGCAACAAGTAGTGATGGTGAAGTAAATTTCTCTGAGGCCATGGGATTGTCCCAAATCCCAAATTTAGGAGAAAATAAGGAGATTTTTAGTCATAAAACCATAGTTTGGGAGGTCGTTGTGATCGAAAAACCGAAAAAATTGAAGAGGAAGAGGAAGGTCGATTGCTAGCATATTCAAATACCTAGAGATGAATTAAATAAAAAAGCGGAAGTGCAAGAGCTCACAAGTAAAGGTTGATTAAAGCAAGAGCTACTTGACATATAAAGGTGTTTGAGACATTCATTAAGTAAATGAAGTTGGAATTATTGAAAAATAAAATAAGAGTTGGAATTTAAAATTTTAAACAGCCCCAAACGATGTTGGGTCGACTCGGTCCTGGCCAAGAAATTACCCGAGTGGCCTAGCATGGTTGGACAAACAGGTTGTGCCCGGCTCCAGCGTAATGGGCTGCTCTAGGCTTCGACTGTAATTAGTTGTGTGGTGGTGATGGGGCGTTCCACATTTTTTATTCAACATTTTTGAAAATTTTTATTCAACATTTTTTATTAATTAACGACCTAAAAAAATGAATAATTATCCTCATAAGTCCATTAGGCCATAGATTTGATAAAGTTAAAATGATAATCGCTATCATTCATCTTTTAAAAGTTATTGACCAGAAAACTGAAGTGCAATCTGCAAGCTATGACGGGAACAAATATTATTATTAATCAACACAAAACGAGAAAAGCGAGAATTGAATGCCGTCTCATTTGGCAACTCTTTTTCTATTCGAAGACCCCAAAGTAGTAAAGCACCAATAGCGTACAGATAAATCATAAACGGCAACCCTTCGGAGATCACTAGAGCCGAATCCCTCGACTTCTCCGAAGATTATTTACAGTAGTTTTGTGGAATTGTAAACAAAAAAGATTCATTGCTATTAGAACGTTGAAAAACATCCGGGAAGAATAATCTGAGGAATTGGAGTCTGGGAGGTGACTATGGCGGCTCTCTCTCCATCAAATCATTGCTGTTCTTCATCATCAGCTTATTCGACTTCTTCCTCAATTGGGTTTCTCCCGCTTCAAAAAAATATCCCATTTGTAGTGGTTACCCGGAGAAGATCGGGGTCGAAAACTGCTTCTTTGCAATCCAAGTGCAGCCCTTTGGCGAGTTCGATTCTCATGCAAGATGGTCTATTTTATTTCCCCCTAATTTGTTCTTCTAAAGATTGGAAATTGGTGTTTCTTGAATGCCTTACGAACTGCGTGAATTTGTTCTTTCTGAATATATTTTTTTAAATGTAGTTGCTTTTTAGCTTTTTCTATTTTTGGGTGTTTTGTTTGTGGTGTACTGTTGTGAGATGTTATTAGTTTAAAACCGCAAAAAAGTAAAGACTGGATCTTTTGACAGAGTCCTGCGGTTTTTCTGCAATCCAATCTCCTATTGTTTGAAATTTTTTGATGCACAATGAGTAAATGGCAAGAGTGTTTTGTTTTGCCATCTCAGAGGAAATAACGCAATGCAATATCTGTCAATGTGGAAATTCATTAGGTGCTGTGGCCACTAAAACAGTTCCCAGCAGTGAAGCTTCTCCTAAGAAAGTGAAACAAGAACTTTTATCCATTACTCCTTCAGAGGGAATAGTGAAGGCAATGGATTCGGATGCTAATGGTGATCAATCCACTGTCAGTATTACTGTTGTAGGGGCATCTGGAGACCTTGCAAAGAAGAAGATATTTCCTGCTCTTTTTGCACTCTACTATGAGGGTTGTCTTCCAGAGGTCCAAAGCTAAACGTTGTCACCATCTTTTTTTTTTCTTCTCTATTTCAATTATTCCTTTTAAATGCATATCAAATTGGAATGTTTCGGGTGAAACGTTATTTCATGTCCTCCAGAATTTGAAACGGTCTCTTATTTGTTACAGAACTTTACAATCTTTGGTTATGCCAGAAGTAAGATGAGTGATGAAGAGTTGAGAAATATGGTTAGCAAGACCCTTACTTGCAGAATTGACAAGAGGTAGTTTTTTTTTACTATATGCAGGTGGTTGGGTAATGCCCCTGCTTCCATTTCGTGGCTGCATTCTTAGGCATTTGCTGCATTTTTCTTGATGCATGGTAGTGTTTCATGCTTTTATATTCTGTTCAGGGAAAATTGTGAGGAAAAGATGGAACAGTTCCTTAGAAGATGCTTCTATCACTCTGGTCATTATGATTCACAAGAAAATTTCGTGGAGCTTGATAAAAAACTGAAGGAGCATGAGGTATTGCCAAGTGAATCATTTTCGAATCTCTCACTATTGTAGGATCCAAGTTTTGGAACAGTGAATGCTAGGATTGATACTCAACTTATTATCGTTAAGAAATTAAAACACCTGATTTTAATCATATTGGATACCACTACTCAGTTATTATTCTTCAAAACTTTACCCTCAACAGCGCTGTGGGTAGAATTTCCCAACAGAGGAACAATGTGTTTGTTATTTTTTATGCCCCATTAAAGAACTTTGAGATTTTTAATGACGATCCAAGCTAGGTTGTGAATTTCCCTTGAGAAAGGACATTATTATGATGATTTATGAACTTATCTTTGTTATTTGGGTTTATGCCCGGGAGGTCGACAATGGAAGCAATCCACCTTCTCAGACGGCTTATGGAGAAATACAGAGAACGTAAACGGAGTCTCCATATGGCCTTTATAGACTTAGAGAAGGCGCATGATTATATACCGAGAGAGGTTATTTGGGAATGTTTAGAAAATAAGAAGGTGTCGTGGATGCATGTGAGGGCTATATAGAATATGTATGAGAGTGCGAAGATTAGTGTGCCGACCCCAGTGGGGGAAACAACGTATTTTCCGCTGGATATAGGATTGCACCAAAGTTCAGCACTGAGTCCATTCCTTTTCACAGTGATTGTGGATTTACTTTATCGTGACATACAAGATGACGTACCATGGTATATGTTGTTTGCAGATGACATTGTTTTAGTGGCAGAGACGAAGGAGGAATTTAATACTAAGTTAGAGCGTTGGAGAGTGACATTAGAGGCCAAAGGACTACGCTTAAGTATATGGCGTGCAATTTTGTGAATGAAACAGAGGAAGGTGAAACATAATGTATGATTGCGGACCAAAAACTCCTACAAAAGGATAGTTTTAAATATCTAGGATCTGTCATACAAAAGGATGTAGGTGTTGACTGCGATGTTATCCATCGCATCAAGGTCGGATGGACGAAATGGAGATCGGCTACTGGAGTGTTATGCGATAAGAAATTCCCATTAAAGTCGAAGAGGAAATTTTATAGGACGATTATAAGACCGACCATGCTATATGGTCATATTGTTGGTCCATGAGACTGTTCAATGAGCAGAAGTTTGAAGTGGCGGAGATGTGAATGTTAAGATGGATGTGTAGATATACAATATTAGCGAAGATCCCGAATGGGATCTTTAGGGATACACTAGGTATAATATTTATCAGTGCGAAACTGAGAGAGGGGAGATTGAGATGGTTTGGACATATATGTAGAAGGCGTGTCAACGAGCCTGATAGGAGAGTTGAAGGGTTCCGAGTTGAAGGAAGGCGGGGGAGAGGGAGACCTACGAGGACGTGAGAGGAACAAATTCGATTAGACTTAGCGAGATTAGACCTCTCTGAGGACATGACCTCTGATAGGACAGTTGGAGATATCTTATTATGATTAGAGATAGAGATAACGGACTGGTGTATGCATACTTGATTTTGGACAAGAGGAGATCGGTAGGATAGATTAGAGGGCTAGCCTATATTGATTTCTCTAAGGAAACAATCTCCTTATCTCTTTGAAGGTAAGGGTATGATTGCGTACATCTCATCTTCCCCAGACCCTACCTAAGGGCGAGATTTACTGGATTGGTTTGGTTTGGTTTGGTATATGAGCGTATCTTTGTTATCAATTTTCTTACTATGGTTTATTTCTTACCTATAAAGAAAACTATGGTTTATTTCTATAGGGTCAAAGGGTTTCAAATCGGCTTTTTTACTTATCTATCCCACCAAACATTTTTGTTGATGCTGTAAGATGTGCAAGCCTCTCTGCTTCTGCTGCTAATGGCTGGACTAGGGTCATTGTTGAGAAGCCCTTTGGCCGAGATTCTGAATCCTCAACTGCTTTAACAAGTGCCCTCAAGAAATATTTAGACGAGGATCAAATTTTCAGGTTAACTCTTTTATTTGTGGATTTCCATACCTAATTTCATGGGGATATGGTTAATGAACCTGCCTTCAGCACTTAATGTAATTTCTTTACAGGATAGATCACTATCTTGGAAAGGAGCTAGTGGAGAACATTTCGGTCCTTCGTTTTGCCAACCTTATTTTCGGACCCTTATGGTCCAGGACATATATACGAAACGTTCAGTTTATATTTTCAGAGGATTTCGGCACTGAAGGCAGGGGAGGGTAATTTGTCTAAGGAAATTTGGCACCAGAGAATCCCAAATACAGTTTCTTAGTTCATTAACCATATTGTTTTCTTCTTGTACCAGTTACTTTGACCATTATGGAATCATTAGAGATATAATGCAGAATCATCTTCTTCAAATACTTGCCCTATTCGCCATGGAAACACCGGTCAGTCTGGAAGCAGAAGATATCAGAAATGAAAAGGTCTTGATTTTCATTGCAAACTGTCTTTCTTCGTCATTTGCATAGATTGTATTCTCTCGAGTATTACGTCTAATTCTCGTTTGATTATAACAGGTTAAAGTGTTGCGCTCCATGAAGCCTTTAGTCCTGGATGATGTGGTGATAGGACAGTACAAAAGTCAGACAAAAGGAGGCGTCTCCTACCCGGCGTACACAGATGACAAAACAGTGCCTAATGATAGTTTGACGCCAACTTTTGCTGCTGCTGCACTTTTCATTGACAATGCAAGATGGGATGGAGTTCCTTTTCTGATGAAGGCTGGAAAAGCTTTACATAATCGGAGGTAAGTACATCTCCACGTAGCCGATTAGGCATTCTTGTTTGCATCATTTTGATAATGGACTAGATCGTTGTTGGAATCTATATATCAAATGATGCAATGCATCTTGGGTCGCAACGAAAACAATCTATCTTTGTATAATTACAAGGATAAGGCTAGGTACAGATGACCCTCATACCCCAACGTGGTTGAGAATATATTGGGTAGGTTGTGGTTGTGGAACCTTTAAAGGAAGTTATCTTATTCTTACGTTGCGTTCCACCCTCATTAGGGCTGAGATACGAGTGCAGTTCAGGCATGTTCCTGGTAATTTATACAATCGCAAGTTTGGTACTGATCTCGACCGAGCTACAAATGAGCTTGTGATCCGGGTTCAACCTGATGAAGCGATTTACCTGAAGATCAATAACAAAGTTCCAGGCTTGGGTATGAGATTAGACCGCAGCAATCTTAACCTCCTCTACAAAGCAAGGTCTTCATTATACACATTCATTTCTGTGTGCCCCCACATACTCCGCACCATTCAGTTCACTAACTTTCATCTGCATTTCACACGTTACTTAGATACTCCAAGGAGATCCCCGATGCATATGAGAGACTTCTCTTAGATGCCATTGAAGGTGAAAGGAGACTCTTCATCAGGAGTGACGAACTCGATGCTGCTTGGTCACTCTTCACTCCCGTACTCAAGGAGCTAGAAGAAAAGAAAATAATCCCTGAGTACTATCCTTACGGAAGTCGAGGTCCGGTCGGGGCCCACTACCTCGCAGCCAAACACAACGTTAAATGGGGTGATCTCGGCGTTGATGAATGATCTCACCATCACTTCTCAGACACTGTAAAAAGTTGGGAAATATGAAAGCTTTGCTGGCTTATGATTTCCAGGTTCCAACTCTTCTGCTCAGCATCATGAAAGTTGTGTTGTTTATTGATTCAATTATTGGTTTTACTCTAGAAGCAACAATCTAGAAACAATAGATGGATTGCTCATGCCATAAACTATGTAATCCTTTGGATCCTAGTTTTAAGTGTGGCAGATGGAAAATAGTAAACACTGGTTCTGTTTATTTCCCTTTGCCTCAAATAAGTGGCACAGTGCAATCTCAACTAGGGATAACTATTGGGGATTGTGGTCCTAAAATAGGCTATTCTCATTCTTGGATCGAAATTTTTTGAGAGTAGTTAAAGCATTCAGTTTCTGTCCGGAAGTCCCGAAATTTTTAGGATTTCGAGATTTCGATATTCGAGAATTTGGGATTCATTCTCAAATGACCATCTCTAATCCCAAGGGATAATTCAGAATTGGGAAGATAAAAGTCCAATCCTGTACTGGTAACATCATATAAATGTTTTAACCTATAGCACCTGCAAATTCAATTTTGTAGTTTAATGCCATCAAACTTGTCTCGTCTTTCTATACCATCTAGTATAAACTATGCACAAATTTTTATTCTTAGTATCAAGTAAACTTCAATCTTGCATTAAGAACTGTAGAATAAGTTATTATTAACCTCCTTTCTCAGCACAAAATATAAAAGAATGTTTTAGATGATCTATTTTTCACAACTCTTTTGAGTAAATTATAGGGTATCCATTTTTTAAATTTATACATAAAACACAAATATATATATAGATATATTTATAGGGAAAGCCCTCATCTACTATCGCTATCACTACTTAGGCGGATTGTAAATTGGTATTCGCTAGCTTTATCATTTACCGCTACTGTTACTACCTCTACAATAGCGGTAGTAACGGTAGCGCTTTTCGCTACTATCGCTAAAAATAAAAAAAAATAAAAAAAAATACAAATGGATCGGCCATTAGATTCAACCATCAGCCTTCAAATATAGTACAACATCAGCCATCACCTTAAAACAATAAAATGCCACTTGTAGTGTACAGTTGTACCTGTAACAATAAATCGAAGAATCAAAGTTGAGAGTCGAGAGGGTGTTGCCGCGCCGTTCGAATCGTCTGTTTCTCTCTCTTCGCGAAGATGATAAAGAAAGTGTCAAAGTGAGTCTTTTTCCGTATTTATATTTTCATAAAATTTAAATTTTTTAAAAAAAGATAGCGGTAGTAGCGAAATTCCGCCACTACCACTACCGCTAACATAGTGGATGGCAAAAACGGATCCGCTATCGCCTATAACAGTAGCGGTAATGAATTTTCGCTATTATCGCTAAGCCCTACTAGAGCACATGTATTTTTTTTTTCGAAACTTTTTTTTTGGGATTGGGTTTTGGGTAGGTGGGGGGTGGGGGTTATATTTAATTTAATTGCTTGACCGCTTATTTCTTTGAAAGGGAGGTATAATAATGATCATTCAACTCTGTTTTGTTAGTATGTGTTGTAGCCTCCCAGCTGGCACCGTCTAATAATGTTTGAACTACCAACCTAAACTAGTAAACTACCTGCGGCCCGGATTAAACTGAGGAAATTATCTCTGTGGTCACGCTTAAAAGCTATAAATAATAAATTAGAATCCAGCCTTAATTGGCAATTTTGGAGATTATGCGCAAAAAAATAGAGTAGATGAAAAAGTATTTATCTATTTCTTTTAGGGCAGAAAGGAATCCTTTAATAACCAAAATAATATTTTACAAGATTAAATAAAAAATAAAATCAAGTAAAACATAAGTTAAATTAAACGAAAGCAAAGCCTAAGGGTATGGAATCATGTGATGATAAGGGGCCGAAGACGATCAGCGTGAAGCTCAACAACAACATACTAGGGATAATTTTAAACGATTATCACAAAAATTTAGTCCCCTGAAAGGGGTGACGAACTTGCAAGGAGAAGAAAACTACAAGGGCGACAATATCATGCCACTGAAATTGATACCGCCAAGAGGAGGAGATGCCTCATATCAAACCAATTTATCAACATTAACGGATTAGACTCAAATATAAGATTCAGTCGAGTGAGTAACATAAGATAATTCCTTGAAGGAATGTCGACATCTCGACCATGGTGTTGGATGTACCTTCTAGAGGCCGACCAAAAGCATTATAAAAACCGTATCATCGTTTGCCACCTACCATTTAGTCCACAATTACCCTTTCACCTAAAAAATAAATAAAAGTTCATTTTTTATATGTTAGAAGCTATATATTTTTTTTTTGTAATTAGCTAATTTGTTTATTAGAGAAGTTGCACCCAACCAGATTTTTTTTTCTTTAACAATTTACTTATATATATATATATATATTATATATTATATTTTATGAAAATTAATGACATGTATTTTTCTTTCCAAAGCTAGTGGATGAGTAGGTGGGTGCATAGGGGGTAGGGTGGGGCGATGTGGGCAGCCCCCGTGCGACAGGCATCTTGGGACACACCCTAACCCTAAAAAGCCTTCGTAGTGAGCGGAGAAGTGATATAGCACACTAATTTGAGCACACTAAAAACACACTAATGCTGTGGGTCCACTGGTTTGATCAATCGTTTTTCTGTGTTTAACACTTTTGGGCCCACTGGATCTGACGTGGCAAGCATTAGTGTATTTTTTGTGTGCTAAATTAGTGTGCTAAATCATTTCTCTAGTGAGCGGCTGTAGAAAATTCTTGAACCATCGCATTTAAAGATCCCACGTTAACTCGTAATAAATCGTGTAAAATTCAGGAACATTCACAACGTCTCTCTCTGTCTCACTATATTGACCCTTCTTTATCTTCATGTTTGCATCGATACACTTTCTATTTTGCTCCATCATCTGACTGTGAGAGCCATGTTGTTGAGAAAGATTGTTGATAACAAGTTTCTTAGTGCAGTCAGCTTCTACCTTCTTGCAGTTGTTCTGGTCATATTGTTTCCGTTCCTATTCATCATCAAAATCGTGTACAATATTTTCAGACGCAGAAGAAATGAGAGTAACCTCAGAGGAAAAGTTGTGCTCATCACTGGAGCGTCTTCTGGAATTGGAGAAGTAAAGGATTTTTCCTTTTTCTCATTTTTCTTTTTTTTATCCATCAAAATTGGATATTGATTCTGAATTTGTTTTGATTAAGCAAAATTTATTAATGGGTTTTCATCCGAAAGTCCACGATTTTACGTATCTCTTATTTGCATCCTATGCCTCGAGACAAAATATGAATTATAGCTCTTGAGGCATACGATTGGCTGTGCTAAACAATCTCAAATTCTTGAGGCATTCGATTTTGAATCTATCTTCACTAGGGATGGAATCAGGAAGGTAAGTAGGGGGGAAATGATTTTCAAAGGAAAATGATCCAACTTATTATTATTATTTATTTATTTATTTTTCTTTTTTTTCATCTTTTCAAAATTTTTAAAGGGTTTTTGAGCGAACAATCATCTCTTTTGAGGTAAGGGTATGACTGCATACATTCTATCCTTCCTAAACCCTGCTTACGGGTAACTATGTACATCTCAACCTCCCTAAACCCTGCACACGGTGCGGGATTACTTGTCATGTTTGGTTTGGTTTTATTATTATTATTTGTTAGCATTTTTGGAATACTACATATCTCTATATTGATATAATATTATTTACTTTGGGATTAAGCCTCATGGTTTTATTATTGAACTTTTACTTTCAAAAGTCTTCGTACCAATAATTGTAGTGTCCATCAATTTATACACTTAATCCTTCCTTCTCCTTAATCGTATAGGACAAGTTCATCAAATATTATTATTATTATTATTATTATTATTATTATTATTGAGGTGTACTATACCCGGTCTCCTCGTCCTACAACATGGTTTCATTATACTAAACAAAAAACAACAACTTGGTTTTAGTATGTGGCCTACGAATATGCCAAAAGGGAAGCTTCTCTAGCAATTGTTGCGAGGAGGGACGATCGTCTGCGGAAGGTTGCACAGAAAGCTCGCATGTTGGGATCTCCTGATGTGATCGTGATTACCGCAGATGTTTCGAATTTCAATGATTGTCGAAGGTTTGTTGATCTAACGGTCAATCACTTCGGAAGATGTAAGTTGGGTTGTGGTCAATTTTCTTAAAGATCTGGTTAGATGGAGAAATGATATAACGCACGAATTTTTTAGGGCACAAATTACAAGAGCGGGATAAAATAATTATTTTGCCTTTGTGTTAAATAGGGACGCTGTGTTTAGCACGAGGGCAAAACGGTCATTTTGCCCTCGTTCGTGCGTTGAAAAATTCGTGCTCTATATCATTTTCCGGTTAAATGCTCTTATTTCAGGGTAACCCAAAGGATTCAACTCAAAATTACGGTGGGGCTGAAAAAAAATTTTAGGGCCAAACAATTTTTTTTTTCATGGAGGGGGCCTGGGCCCCCAGGGGATGGCCCGCCCCTACCTTGATCCGCTCGTGTATTAAATTCTCCTATTGACCCTATATATAGTTTTTAAGAGGAACCTTTTTTTGATCCAAACCATTTTATGGACATTTAATTGAGAGAAAACTATATATTCTTTGTGATAAACTGACAAGTTAGTTATTTGATCCATGATTTATACAAATTAAATGTTTTTTTAGATAATTTTTTTTTTCCATTTTTAAAAGATATAAAAATTAAGTACCCTTTTATTAGATATTTTATCTTATAATTACTTTTTTCATTTTTTCTTTCTAGATACTAAGTTTTTGGCGTTTTTTCATCTACTCACAGTGGCGGAGTTAGGAGAACCGGTTGCCATGGTTCCCCCAACTTCCCCCCACCCTTCCTCCCAAATTTTTATGTTAAATTTTTTAAAAAATAAAAATATATGTATATTTACATGCCTTTTTTTTCAAAATTATTTTAGATATTTGCAAAAAGTTTGTTCTTCAATTTTTTTTTTGCCCAGTGGATTTATATTCTAGTTCCTCTCATGTCTACTCATAAAATTCTTCTCTTTCAGTGGATCATTTGGTGAACAATGCGGGGTGTTTCAACTTCTACTCTATCCATAAGAGAGTTGAAATCACGAAATTTGCCTCCGTCATGGTAAATATAGCAAGCAATATTTTAGATACACACAATTAAAAAAAACATATCCATGTTGCAGAGTATGTTATACAATGACAATTTTCTCAATGTCCAGGATACTAACTTCTGGGGATCCATCTACCCAACTTACTTTGCAATTCCACACCTAAAGAAAACCAAAGGGAAAATTGTTGTCAATGCATCTGCTGCGGGGTATATTAGCGTACATACTCTTGCTTTCTACTGTGTAAGACTCATGATCTAATTTTCGAAATTTTCCAGCAAATAATATTTTATTAGCATAGACACGCGGTCTCTACTTTTGGCTTTTTATTAGAGAATTGCAAATGGATTTGGAATTCGTTGATAATTATTTTAACTTTATTATAATAATAGACTAGATCAAGATGTATTAAATTTCAGTGCTTTTATTAGTAAAATGCTAGAAATCAATATATCAGATGATATAATATATATTGGGTCGCAATGAAAATAACTCATTCGTATAATTACAATGGTAAGACTGTGTAAATCTGCCCCCATACCCACCTTAGTTAGGAACATATTGAGTATATTATTATTATTATTGTTGTTGTTGTATTAGAGAACTTTGCACCTCATGATGTCCAACTCTTGAGTTATTAGATTGTTTTACATCCGGCCCGGCCCGACCCTTGTGTTCTTACTCATTCTATCCTTATATCTTACTTATTAGATTGTTTTACGTTCAAAGTGAACTAACACTTCTAATATCTTTTATTTTTTTGTCTAGGCAAGCAAGTCTGCCTTGGTAAGCTTCTATGAATCCATAAGAGCCGAGTTGGCTCCTGAAATCACCTTATCAATGGCTACACTAGGATACGTTGAAACTGATATGATGCACGGAAGTGTAATGAACCGAGACGGAGTGATGCAAGATAACCATGATATCCCAAAGGTAACCAACCAAGAATACAAGAAAATTCAAGTTTTAAAAAAGTGCTAAAAAAATATCCCATGTTCATTGTGTTGGATGAACTTGTCTCACACGGCTAAAGAGAAAGAAATATTAAGTGTATAAATGGATGAGGAAGCCTTCTGGGGTAAAAGCTCAAGAACAAAACCATGAGGGGTTAGGTCTAAAGTGGACAATATCATACCAATGTGGAGATAGGTAGTGTCCAAATCCTAATAGTGACCTTAGAGCCAAGTTCCAGATTTAGCCGTGTGGAGGAATCCCTGATTAAGATCCAAGAAGAACGGTTGCCCTGGGTTTAGGGGGACGCCGATAGTCCTTTATTTTAGGGGAGGAATCCCCAATTAAGGTTCGAGAAGGACGATTACCCTGGCTTTAGGGGAGGATGTCGGTGGTCCTATGTTCGAGGGGAGGAATGTTGAACGAACTTGTCTTACATGGCTAAGGAGAAGGATAAATTAAGTGTATAAATAGATGAACACTACAATATTGGTATAGGAACTTTTTGGGGTAAAAGCCCTAAAACAAACCATGAGGGTTTTATCCCAAAATGAACAATATCATACATATAGTCCAAATCCTAACTGCTAACTGCTAAGCCATTATCCGCATTCATTATTATAAAAGTTCATTTCGGACTCGTGTACTTTGCAGGTGATGTCGTCAATGATGATGAGCCTGGTGCCGGCCGCCAAGGCCATCGTGAATGGTGCATGCAGGGGAGATCGATACATCGTAGAGCCTCGACCGTATCTGATCACTATGACAATAAACTTTTTCTTCCCGGAGTTTACGCAGTGGCTTTTCTCCATTGTGTTTAACAAGTAGACGAAGTGCACAAGTTTTTGTAGTTTGAGAATGGGATTGAAAGTTCATGTTCAGTGGTGAACCACTTATCGCTATAAAAAAGCAAGTGTGTTTGTTAATTACTTGTTTTAGACGACTTTTCCAAAAACAATTGGCTAATAAGCAGGGCCAATTTATTACCTATAGTAATACCAAAACTAAGTCTCATATTTATGGACAAATCTGATAAGTCCCAACTTAACCCTAGTCTGGCTGTCTGGGCATAAATCGTTAGTCAATTAAAATAATTTATTAAAAAAATGGTACATGCGTGGCGTGACCCCTCGTCCCGGTCTATCCATTCGTCAATTTGCACCTTGCCCCTCACATTTACCTATCTTGTATTCATAATGCACATATTTGAAAAAAAAAATACTTGTGATGATATATAGTCAAAATTGCTCATTTTCGCAAAACGCTAAAAACTAATCATTACAATTTTGAAAAAAAATAGTTAAATTTTCAGATTTTTGGAACATTTGAAAAATATTTTGGGTGGTGATTAATGAAAAATCTATATAATTTTTTTCGATTAAAATTAAATATATGTGGGTGGTGGTGATGATCCTCTCGTCTATCCTATCCACCCGCCCCTTTGCCACTTATCCCCCACGGTGGTCTTTATGGTATTTTTAATGCGCATGTTTAGAAAAAAATTATTTGTAATGATAAATTATAGAAATTACTAATTTCCGCAAAAAAAATTGAAGACTAAGGGCATGTTTGGTACCCACAGTGATTTTCTCTTTTGCTTCTACTTTTATTTTTTTGATTCTACTTCTACTTCTCCTTTTAATTTTGTATTTTTTGAGTGTTTGGTAAAACCATAAAAAAAAATTGAAAAAGTTATTAAAACAGTGTTTGCAATCAAAATTTGTAAGTTGATTAAATAGTATTTTTAGTTAAATTTGGTAAGATAACTTTAATTTATTTACAAAATTGCCATGAAAAGTAGAAGTAGAAAAAAAAGTAACCTCCTACCTACTTTTGAAAAAAAAAGAGTTTTGACTGAAAAAAAAAAGAGAATGAGAAGGAGAAGTAGATTTTTAAAACACTAGGTCCAAATACAATATCCGCACCGGACCCACAAATGCATTGAGTCTTCGAATCCGGGCCGAGTCCGAATCTAAGAACCGATTGGCTTAACCAAAAATTTGTACATAAATTTTGTCCGGGAGGCAGGTTATTTTGTAAGAAACAGTTTGTACCTATTTTTTCTTGTTAATGAAAATTTGCTTAACCAAAAAAAAAAGAACCGATTGGCAACCTCTCATAAATGGTGTAGGAATGTAGGCAGCGATGGTATGCATATATGGCCTATTAAAAAATAATGTACTTGTTGCATAAATGGCCTATAAATTAAGAG
>JAOWBN010000003.1:805718-815875 GCA_028565015.1 Pinguicula moranensis | reverse complement strand
ATTCAACGGAAAGAAATGGGAAAAGTTTAATAGTGAAAAGGTAGCATCTTTGGCATATGCTAGAATACAGGGAAAGGTTGCCCTGATTGCACATTTCCAGAACTCAAGCTTGATGAATGAAGACAAGAGATGCCGTCCTATACTTTTCCATACAGATGGTCCTAATGCAGGAGATCAGGTATGAACTGCTTATCATCTTGGGTAATTCATAACTATGTATGGATCAAGCGGTATAATAGGTCATTCAGGATTCACTTTTAGTGATGATGGCTCAGAATATGAAGATCCACTTGGGCTTTAGAAATATAAATCAATTGGCTTCGATTTCATCTGAATGGAAATCTGTCACCTGATCACATTGGGCAATTTTGGTAACACCATTTTTGGGAAAAATAATGTAATGCGTCTGAAGTAGTGAACATCTTTCTTATCCTTTCAAATGATTATTTGGGACATCATCTCGTTGAAATAAGCAACCAGACAATTTTAACTTCTGCTTCACATTTCTACTTGAAAGATGAGTTCAACATTCTGATCCTTTGATGCAACAAGTTCTTGTTGATATTTCAGCCCTGGGTGATCTGAATGTTTGGTTGAGGACATTTAAACCTGCAGTGCTTAAAGGACTGCATTGACATAAATTGTGATGCACGTGTATGGTGTATTTGGGTCACTTGTGTTGAAGAGTCCATATCCTGTCTTTTTTTATATGTAAACTCAAGCTTTCCGTTTTTAAGAGAAACTGATAACCGAGGACTCTCTTTTTTCCTATCACCTTAGCAGGTTCCCTTCCCAATGGGTGCAAATATTCGAGCAAGGCCAGGGAAACTGCAAAGCAACTTCTTTGAAGAGAATACCCAAGAAAGCTCACTGAGTTCTGTTGCTTGTGAAGACTTCTCTAATGGAGATTCGTCTTCTGGTTCAGGCAAAGATTCAGATTGAGCTGTTACCATTTTTCTGTGATCACTAACCTTCTGAAAATGAACATGGCCTTGTAATTTATCTGAAATTTTGCCATTGTATATTAGCATATTGAGGTGTGGTGACAGAACAGCAGAGAGGTAGTAGCTGGTGCTAAGGAGGCGTTCTTCTCGTGAAACTGGAGAATTGCAACAAGAAAAATGACATATAACCTGAGCAAAGCGTTGAAACGTTCGTTGCTCATGCGGTTACTATAATAGCAGAAGAGGTAACAAGGAGCAAGCAAGATGTGAAGCTTCAAAATTTTGGATGACATTTTGAGCAGGTTTTGTATGTTTGTATAGAGCCACAGCAAAATCTACTGTATGGAGAAGGAATCTCCTGCCATTACTGTCTCTTGGCAAGTTTTGTTTCTGTCAATTTTGCCCAGTTTTGTTGGCCTTCTCTTGAATTTTGGGCAGTTTGCTAAGAGAGTCAGAAACCCAATATTAGAGAATTTTGTTGTAGACTGACATGACAAGTACAATTTCCCTCTAATTTATGCCTCTCTGATTTTATGTTCCCTGGTCCTATCATTCACAATTCTTTTAGCTTTGTGCTAATAATGGACTAGAGCAAAATGACTCTATTAAATTGCAGTGCTTCTATTTAGTGAAGTTGCTAGAACTCAATAAATCAAATGACGCAAGGCATATTGGGTCGCAACGGAAACGACCTCTTTGTACAAATACAAGGGTAAAGTCACGTACGTCTGATCATCCAGACTTCAACCTAATTGGGAATATATTGGCTACGTTGTTGTTGTTGTAGTCCTATATTGTGAATGATTGTTTCCTTTGCTTCCTTTGCTTTGCTCCACTTTGATTCTTACAAATGTTCTTATGCTTAAAATACTTTTGAATAGAGAGTTAAAACACCTCTCCATGTTCCTTATGGTCTTTGGGTTCTTTTTTTTTTATTTTTTTTTATTTTTTTATATTTTTTTTTATTTTTAAATACAGAAAGTAAAAGCAAAAGTAGGTATTGTAAACACAAAAATCTCCACTAATAATTGCAAAGTAGTCCTATATTGATGTTATTACTGCATGCATTTGTGATGATGATATAGTCACATTAACAATTATTTATTAAAATATCAAGAGAGTGATTAATGTATAAAGATGACATATTCATACACTTGAATATTAAGTGACGAAATAATTAATACTAAATGAGATTATAGGATCACGATGTATCTATATTAAATCGAATCATAATGTATTGGTAGATACCACTTATGATAGTACCGATTTAGATAGAGATTCTATTAAACGCTGCGAACTGAAGAATTAATAATTAATTATGTGAGACATAATTGACGAATTTGATGGACGGGAATAAATTGATTTTTGGTTGGACTACCCAATTCAATTGCAATTGGATTTAATGAGATTAAATTTAAGTTATTGGGCTCAAATTAAATTTGAGCCCAAATCAATTAAAATTGTATTTGGGCCCAAAAGCCCAAATGAGGAGAATTAAAATCTCCAGTCAGATCGAAAGAGAGAAATAGAGAATTCCGCTGCGCGTTTTCTTCTCTCATCGCGAACTTCGACCGAGAACAACCGATCGGCCGTGAATTCCTTCCGCCGCCGACTGGGTCGCCGGAAATAGGGTCTAGCAGCCCCTTCACTAGCCAGGGAGTGCTCCGGGTAGAGTTCTAGTTTTCCGGCGGGTTCTTCAATTTTCCGGCCACTACGAGGTATGTCGGTTTCCTCTTCACTCCTAGAACATGGATTAAACGGTTTTGAGTTCGATTTCACTCGTGGTCCGAAATTGAAAATTTTCGGAAATTTTAGAAATCGACTCACTTGATCCGAAAATTGGTATCAAAGCCAGGTTGACGTGTTTAATTTGTGTTCTGTGATTGTGATTTCACGGATTTAGCTTACAATTTGAGTGAATTTGGAAAATCCCGTACGTGCCATATGAGCCCTCGTTTTGAAATATTTTGATTTGTTCGAATTGGTTCAATTGGTGGTTAATTATGTAATTAGATGAGTGAATTACATGATTAGATGCTTAATTGCACTTCGGATTGAAAATCACGATTTGATCAAGAACCCTAGCCTTAGGGGTTTCCGATTTTGGCTTGATTTGATTAAATTAGGTGTTGAATTATGAAATTGGATGCTTGGATTGCAAGTTTGATCCATTAATTTGAAAAGCCCACGAAGTTCTCGCCATCTCGAATCCGTCTTGGGTTTTCAGATCGGACCAAGCTGAAAGGATTCTGGAATTCAGCAAGAGCTCCTGGAGAGAAGCTGTTCCCTTCCAGTGGTTGTTCACCATCATGATCTCACAGTTCTTCGTGCTTTCGCAGAGAGGCGATAACATTGTCTTTCGAGACTGTACGTCCTCCCCTTCCATTTGCAGCTTTTCAGCTGCATTTCGCTGGTTCATTAATGATTTTTAGCTGTTATGAAAGTAATTTGATTGCTAGCAGATTAAGCTGACATAATTTCTAGCTTGTAGATTATAGATCGATGGCTAATGATTTTTTGTGTTACCATTATCGATAAAAGTGATGATATTTATTGAAACTTTTAAAGATCATGCCTTCAAACTGTTCTAACAGCGAGGGTGTAATTGAATTTGATACAGTCATCAAACCGTTTATAATTGATTCAGGGCCTAAAATTTCTTTTTTTCTCCCCTTTGGTCTGGGTTGGTGTCCAGGAACATTTGCTATAATTTAGGCCAAGGGCGGACGCAGAAAAAAATATAAGGGGTGGTTGATTTTTTTTTTTTTTTAATATCAGGTATATATATATAATAAAAAATTATTTTAGGGAAGGAATTGTTAATATTGTAATTTAATGTGAGTTGGATGGAAGGTGCGGGGGACGGCAGCCCCCGAGCCGAATTTTTTTGGAAACCATCAAAAATTTAATTAAAAAATTCAATAAAACAACCAAAATATAAAAAAAAATATTTTTGAATTAATAAAATAGGGTAGAGTAGGGGTAACTTCGGGGGCGGGGAGGACCAGGGCCCCCGCTGGCCCCCCCCTAGGTACGCCCTTGACTTAGACATTGTCTTTAGCTAGTTTCCAGCTATTTTTGGTTCACAATTGTAAGTCAGTTTCAATTTTCAGATCGTCGGGATGTCCAAAAAGGAAGTGCAGAGATTTTCTTCAGGAAAGTAAAGTTTTGGAATGAAGATGGCAAAGAGGAAGCTCCGCCTGTTTTTGTGGGTATTTTATTTGATTGTCCCTTCATACCTTCTTATTGATGGAGCTAAAAATAAAGAACATTTTTGTCTTCTTGGATCATCATTTTCTTGATGAAAAATTGTTCCCATGCCATTCACTTGATTCTATAGATTTGTGTTAAGTTGAATTTGTAGTTGATGACATAAGAAGTGTCCATTGCATATAGACTTGGAAGAATCATCATTGACAATTATTTTAACTTTGTGCTAATAATGGACTAGATCAAAATGACTCTATTAAATTTCAGAGCTTTTAGTATTAGTGAAGTTGATGGAACTCAATACATCAAATGGCGTAATGCATATTGGGTTGCAACGAAAACGATCTTTTTGTATAATTATAAGGGCAAACATGCGTACATCTGACCCCTACACCCCAACTTAATTGGTAATATACTGAGTGCGTTGTCTTGTGTTCTTGTTGATATAAGAAGGTGCTTCTCTAGAAGTTGAGGGCTCGAAAACTAGTGCTTATTGCATTGATGATGTACTTTCTACAGTGGTCTAGATGGCCATGAGAAAAATATTGTTCTGATGCACTTCTTTTTCCAAAGGTGTTGCATTGTATGATGTGCGACTATGTACTGATTTTACTTCATTTCACATTTGTGTCAAACAGAATCTGGATGGCGTAAATTACTTTCATGTGAAGGTGGTTGGCCTTCTTTTTGTTGCAACCACAAGAGTCAACATGTCTCCTTCCTTGGCGTTGGAGCTTCTGCATAGAATTGCACGTGTCATCAAAGACTACCTTGGTGTTCTTAATGAAGACTCATTAAGAAAAAATTTTGTGCTTGTATATGAGCTGCTTGACGAAGTGATAGTAAGTATCTTTGAAGCACTACTGTAGATCTTATCCATCTGAAAGCTTCAGATCTGCTGAGCAGTCATAAAATTTTTGGTGGACTGTCTTTTGGTGGTTTACATAGCTCCATTTCTTCTGATTTCAGGATTTCGGATATGTTCAGACCACATCTACTGAAGTTTTGAAGTCTTACATATTTAATGAGCCCTTCGTTATTGATGCTGCAAATGTTCCGACTCTGGGTCCTGCTGCATTATTTATGGTATCAAGTTTAGTTGAAATGGTTACCACAATACAGATAGTTTTTGCTTGATTTTTCTCCTCTTGTCGCTCCAGTATGTTTTTTACTCTGACCCAATTTATGTGCTCATGGTTATTTTATTTCAGCAAGGCAATAAAAGGATGCCTGGCATTGCAGTTACTAAACCTGTTTTGGCACATGAGCCTGGGGGTCGCAAGAGGGAGGAAATCTTTGTTGATATAATTGAAAAAATAAGTGTCACTTTTAGCTCTAGTGTAAGTGATTGTTTTTTTTTACTGAATTTGTGTTCTTATTTTTTAGAGTTGTAGTGTAAGGGGTTTGTCATTTGACACCATATTTAATGACTTAGCTCAGTTGTTGTAGACAACTTTATGTATAGGGAGCAAACTTTCTCTTTGCCTCTTAGTATTGGATTATTATACTTACAAATTTTGTTTGTTTATTCTTCTCTACTTAACTAACCATTGTTAAACTGGACAGGGATATATTTTGACGTCTGAAATCGATGGCACCATTCAAATGAAAAGTTATTTAACCGGAAATCCAGAAATCAGATTAGCTCTCAATGATGATCTATACATTGGAAGGAGCGGCATAGGAAACTATGGTACTTCTATTCTATCATTTTACACTGTCATGCTATTTCGCAATCCTGCATTTATTATGTATTTGGCTTAATCAGGGATATTTGTCCCCTGTATATCTTCTTGGTTTGGTATCTAAGAATCTATGGTGCCAGCTTTCTGAAACTTGCATATATCTATGACAGGCAGCTTCCAGAATTCCTTATACAGTATAAAGACTTTAGATAGAACAAAACATATGATTCAATTGCATTTAAGGTTCCAACATAGTAGCCTTTTATACTATTCTATTTGGGCCAATCCCCACTACAAACATAAAACCCAACATTCCCCCCAAGATGTGCGAAGACATCTATCAAGCCAATCTTGTTACAAAGTCTATCCATATCTATTGTCCTAAGGCCTTTGGTGAGATAATCAGCAGTTTGCTCCTTGGTAGTTACATACCTCAACTCTAGTAGTACACTGGTCAGTTTCTCTTTGATGAAGAACCTATCAATCTCCATACACTTGGTTCTGTCATGTTAAATTGGATTATTGACAATGTTGATAGTTGACCTGTTATCCCACCATAACTGCATCCGTGTTCCCTCATCCATCTTCAACTCTATCAGCAGTGACTTCAATCACATCATCTCAGTAACACTCAGGGCCATGACTTTGTACTCTGCCTCAGTTGTAGAATGGGCAACAACTGATTGTTTCTTGCTCTTCTAGAAGATTAGATTACTGCCTACAAATATGCAGTATCTAGATATGAACTTCCTGTCATCAACACATCTAGTCCAATTTGAATCACAATATCCCTCGATACTCAGGTGCCCATTCTTTCGAAAGGCCAATACCTTTCCTGGTACACTCGTCAAATATCTTAATATCTGGTACACCACATCCATGTGATCCTTTCTAGGGTCATGCATATATCTGCTTACCACGCTCACAGCAAACGAGATGTCAGGTCAAGTATAACTCAGTTAAATCAGTTGTGTCATCAATCTTTGGTATCTTTATCTGTCAACTGGCCCACCAGTACAACACTCAGAATCACTTTTTGCTAGATCGGTACTTTGACAGGTCTGTAGCGTAGCATACTTGTCTACTTGAGCAAGTTTAGGACATACTTCCTCTGTCATAAGGTTATTCCCTCGTGCCCTCGAACTACTTCTATCCCAAGGGAGTATCTCATTTGTCCTAAGTTTTTCACTTCAAATTCCTTGCTTAGTCTCACCTTCAACCCTGTTATCTAACTCTCATAATCACCTGTGATAATCATGTCATCCACATAGACCGCCAGCATCAAGGTATGACCTCAGGAAGACAATATGGTCAGCTTTGGTCTGATGATATCCCATGTCTTCCATAGCCCTTCTGAATCTGTCGAACCATGCTCTCGGGGTTTGCTTCAGATCATATAAAGACCTTTTGAGCTTACAAACCTTTCATACTGTCTGAGCAGCGCCAAATCCTGGAGAGATGTCCATGTACACCTCGAGTAGGTCACCATGGAGGAATGCATTATTCACATCGAGCTAGTATAGATTTCATCATTTGTTTCCTGGTATGGGGACCATGGCCCTAACAGTATTCATCTTGGCGATCAGTGCACAAAGTTTTCACCAAAATCAATGCTATAGGTCTGGCTGTAACCCATTGCTACTAGTCAAGCCTTGCATCGGTCTATTGCTCCCGTTGGGTTTTGCTTCACAGTAAACACTCACTTGCATCCAACGGTCTTCTTCTCATGTGACACTGATATGAGCTCCATGTTGCATTTTTTACAAGGGTCTCCAACTGTTCTATCATTACAGTTCTCTACTTTGGATCCTCCTTTACAACGTGTCGACACTTAGATTGCCCCACAGAAGAAGATGTACACATGCCCTGAACTAATCCAATCAAAGCCTTCAGGGTTGAGCGCACTCAGTGCCTCCAATTCTCACTAGCATCTCTTCCCTTTATCGCAAACAACTCCAATCACAACCTCAATCAAAATCCCTAACCACTCAGCACAAACGTCAATCCTCCACACACCACACTTCCGCGCCTCCGTAATAGGAGTGGTGATTAGGCGCAGACTACCAACTCCATCTTCATCTCACACAACAATCGCTGAAGAACATTTCACAAACACCCCAAAACCATGAAAAATCATCAATCCGCAGCTCATATCAACAAACAAATAGCACGAGTGTGTAGAGGAAAGCAAACCCTATGGCAGCGGCGCATGGATGGGCTACCTAGGACGGGCTTGGCGGCGCGAAGTCCGACAGTGCCACTTACCGAATCAAAAGACACTTTTCGGTCGTAAAAATTGCGCCGGAGCGCCGGGAACCCATGGAGAAAATCTCAGATCTTGCCGAATTCAGGTCGAATTTTAACTAATGGCTTGAACTAGTGGGTTGGGGAGGAAGAGGCGGTTCCGGCAGGATACTTGGCGACAGCGGGTCGCCGGAGCGGCGGACGCCGGCAAGCAAAGCACTAAGTTTTCGGCTCCAATACCATAAAGACTTTAGATAGAACAAAACATATGATTCAATTGCATTTAGGGTTCCAACGTAGTAACATTTTATACTACTATACTTGAGGCAAATCCACTACAAACATAAAACCCAACACAATATGTTGAAATATGGGCTTGAGCCCATACTCTAGAGAGTTCTTTAGTTTAGGGTTACTCCTAGTTTATTTTTCAATTTTACCCTTGTAGTAGTCTATATAAACATGTGTACTCTATAATTTCTATATACAATAACAATAAAAGATTTTCCTTCCTAAATTCTATTGAAACATTTAAGGAACACCAATATTTCACCAATTTTATCTAATATCAAGTACTTAGAGGTGTATTCCTATCACGCTTTCACTTACGCGGCCGTGTGACACTATTTGTTTCTTGTTCTGCTAATGCAATGATAGTGGGCAGTGCTTGAGTGAAAGCGCTTGCAAATAGCATGAAATTAGCAACATCCAACATATTCAGTATATTGTTCTATACAGAAAAGCAGCCCAATGATAGCAAATAGCTAACAATTAATGAAGGGACAACATAATCAGTCAACAACAAGTTATACATAGATGTCCCTTACTTAAGCAAAACATGTTAAATATACATCGTATTACAATCAAGGATTAAAGCAATAAGGGCAAATACGTGAGTTAGGCCTATTTGAAGCCTGCAACTTTCTTTACACGAAGAGGGTTTTAACTTAAGGGCACACAATGTTACATCTGAATGTAAAATTGTAGTAGAGACAAACAAGTACTAAAGCAATAGAGGCAAATAATGTTATATTTGAATATAAAATTGCAAATTACAAAAAATATAGAGGCAATTCAATACAATCCAAACAACGAGTAGACTGATGTAAAACAATTTAGATCCTAAAACAATTTATCAGTAACAAAGGCACTAAAGAGCCATCTACTATAGCTTTCTGCTCAGTTCTCTTTTGTACCTTTCATCATCTCTACACCAACTCCAACACTAGTCGCCAGAAGTATCTTAAGAATGATAGGATGTTGAACTGAATTTGCTCGATCATTTGGTTCACCTCCACATTTTTCTGGTTAAAGAGCACATCATTTCTCACTTTCCATATCACCCACAAGGTTGTTTGCCAAACCATACTCTAAATCTTCTTCTTCCATGGTTCATAATGTAATCCCAGATGCTACTGGAAGTGTGTAATCAGCTGGTTGCATTTGGACCAGACTTGCTGCCTATAGGACAAGTTAGAAATAAATGACATGCATTTTGTGGTTCTGTTCAGCACAACACACACTGCTGAGCTGCTTGATCAAGCTAAACTCCTCTTTGAAGCAAATTTAATTTTGTAGGGAGATGATCTTGGAGGAGTTTCCAAGTGAACGCACAGATTTTCTTAGGAAGGAAGCTATTCCAAGCTTCATTAAGTTCTGCTCGTGCTTCCTCCATTCGCCATTCCTACTGCATCAATTCCTTGTAGACCGTGCGCAGCTCATAATTATCACCTGCATTAGAATACCATCTCCATTGATCCAACTCACCAGAGGGAGGCAGAGCTTGCTCTAACAATCGGTGTAGCTCTGCCAATCAAGTGCGGATTTAGAAAGGGCCCAATTTTTTTTTCCAAGGGGCAAACAACATTGTCCATTGCAAATGGAGCTGGAATAGTCATTATTGACAATTCTTTTAGCTTTGTGCTAATAATAGACTAGAGCAAAATGTCTCTATTAAATTCTAGTGCTTTTATTTAGTAAAGTTGCTGGAACTCAAAACACAAAATGACGCAATGCATATTGGGTCGCAACAAAAATGGCCTCTTTGTATAATTACAAGGGTAAGGCCGCGTAC
>JAOWBN010000003.1:763237-775908 GCA_028565015.1 Pinguicula moranensis | reverse complement strand
GGGGTATGAAAAAGGTCTACGATTCGGATCCGGTAGTGTCAGAATGCGTAACGCAGACGGGGTACAAGGGCTCTCCAAAGGCCAGACGCAAATCCAGCAGGAAAACCATAAAGCCAAAAGAGTTTTTCTTAAAAGATTAAGGTAGTGCTCTGGTTGAAAAGAAATTCGTTGCTGCAGGATGGAGCAAGTGTTATTCTGGAACAGCAGGGGTTTACGAAAATCACGACCGTTCATGAAGAGATGGATTCCCAACTCGACTATAGGTCTGATGGCTATTGCAGAACCGTTTACATCTGCAAGTAGAATGGGAGGCCTTTCTGCACAGATTAAACTCCCTTTCTTCAGTTCGAACGAGGAACTGGGTGGTAAGATTTGGGTGTTTTGGAAGGAACAGGATAGTTTCTCCATACTCAGCCTGCACGAACAAGCCGTCACCGGAGTATGGATGCAGGAGGGAGTGGAGGTGCTGATCACCTTCGTCTATGGTAAGTGCAATCCGATGGAGCGAAAGGACTTATGGACCTATCTAATTGCCTCTCGGCCACAGTCAGGCCCTTGGATAGTCATAGGCGACTTTAATGTCATTCGGTCGAATCAGGAACGAAGGGGTGGCAGTTGGCGGCCTCTTCCACCTATGGCAGATTTTAACGGATGCATTGATGACTGCGCATTGGTGGATTTGAAAACTAGAAGTCAGAAACTTTCTTGGTGCAACGGCCAGAGAGGAAGGTGCCGCGCCTGGGCGAAACTGGATAGGGCCTTGGTAAATGGGGATTTCCTAGGTTGGAAGCCCAGGAGTTCCCTGAGCATTCTCCCTAGAAAATTCTCGGACCATTGTCCTATTCTCTTGCAATTTGATGAGCCAGACCAACCGTATGGTAGAAAACACTTTAAATACCAAAACATGTGGGCGATGAGCAAGGAGTTCATTCCGAAGGTATCATCTGTGTGGAACAGTGTTAGTGGACCACCTAGTATGTTTCTGCTGGGTCAGAAACTAAAAAAGTTAAGAACAGAGTTGCGGGTCTGGAACAGAGTTGTGTTTGGCAGAGTTGATCAGCAGATAAAGAATCTGGAGGAACAGCTCGAACAGCTCGAATTGAGGCTACAGGACAATGCATCAGATGGGAGGGAAGATGAGTTTATTGAACTGAGATCACAACTGCAGGAACTGGAGAAGAGAGAATTATGCCGCCTGGAGCAATTGGCAAAGAAGGCTTGGATGAAATGTGGAGATAAGAACACAAGTCTATTTCACACAGCCATGCGTGTCAAGCAGAATAAGAAAATTAGCAGTATGTGTTTAGAGGATGGCAGGAGGCTGGAGGGTGCACAGGCAGTACACGAAGGTGCAGCCGCCTACTTTGAGGAGATCATGACTAGAAATATTGAGGTGGAGCCTTGCAATGAAGACGAACTGGGCGCTCTTTTTGAGCATAAACTGACAAGGGAGGACAATAGTTTCTTTAGGGCAATTCCATCCGAGAAGGAGATAAAGGAGGCACTGTGGTCTATTCCAAATAACAGTGCGCCGGGACCGGATGGATTTGGAGCGGCTTTTTTCAAACAAACCTGGAGCGTCACGGGGAGCGACTTAGTAGGGGCAGTCAGGGAGTATTATACAGGAAAAATGATACCAAAAATGTTCTCAGCAAGCTTTTTAACACTGATCCCAAAGGTGGCGGGTCCTACCTCCTTCGGGAACTTTAGGCCGATTAGTCTCTGTACGGTCTTCTATAAGGTCATCTCCAAAGTGGTTTCAAATCGGCTTAGTAAACATATGTCTTTGCTCGTATCAGAGGAGCAGGGGGCATTCATCCAAGGGAGATCAATCTTCGAGAATATTATCCTAACGCAGGAATTGGTTTATTCAATCCATAAAAAGCAGATGGGTGGCAATGTGATCCTAAAGCTGGACATGGCTAAAGCCTATGACAGGGTAAGCTGGAGCTTTCTGGAATCGGTGCTCCGCGGGAAGGGGTTCTCGCCACCGTCAGTTGACCTAGTCATGAACTGTGTTAGAGGAGTCAATTTTTCGATCCAGATGAATGGGTCGGCTGTTGGCTACTTTGAGGCTATTCAAGGACTTCGACAGGGCGACCCACTATCACCCTACCTGTTTGTCTTAGCCCAGGATACACTCTCACGTCTCTTATTGAAGGAACTCAGCATGAGGAAGATAGGCCGTTTCAGCCATCCCACTGGTGCGCCGACGGTGAGCCATTTAATGTACGCGGACGACCTTCTTATTTTCTCAAGAGGTGATGTTAGTTCGTTGAGATCAATCATGACAGTGCTTAGCAAATACTGCAAATGGTCCGGCCAACTTTTGTGCAAAGAAAAATCAGCAATGTTTCTGTCAAAGCGGATCGGTTTGTTCAGGAAAAATGCGCTGCTACAGGTATCTGGTTTCCCGCAAGGGAGGTTCCCTATCCTTTATCTGGGGGCACCGATAAATACGGGGCGCCTTACTAGGGAGATGATGGAGCCACTCTTAGTGAAGATGAGGCAAAAACTTGCAGGCTGGAAAGGCAGATTAATGTCTCAAGCAGGGAGACTCACCATGATTAAACATGTTATGACAGGGATTCCTATGCATGTGATGTCGGTCTTGAGGCTGCCAAAGTACTTCCTGGAGGAAATCAGAAGAATTCTGTCAAAGTTTTTTTGGGGAGAGTGGGAAGGAAAACCAAAGGCCCACTGGAAAAGATGGGAGCAAATCTGCAAACCGACTAGTGAAGGGGGAATAGGGGTGAGAGACCTTGCGGAAGTTCAGAAAGCAATGGGAATGAAAATGTGTTTCAAAGTGCTAACAGAGAATAATCTGTGGTCGAATTTTCTGAAAGCAAAATTCCTAGGAAAACAGCATCTAATGGAGAGACTGCCCAGACATTCGGACAGCAGATTCTGGAAGTTTGCAGTGTCTCTGCGAGAAGAGGTGCAGGAACACATTAAAATTGTACTAAAGGGAGGAAACTCTGATTTTTGGTTCGATAAATGGTTGGACTCGGGTCCCTTGGTGTGCAGAACGTTGCCGAGATACTATAGGGGGTCTAAGGTGGCGGACTTTGTGGGAGAAGGAACATGGCTGCAGGAAAAGTTGGAGCTTTCAGTGGGTGCGGAAATCACAGATGAAATTCAGTTAATGCTGCCGCCAAACAAGGAGGAAGGGCAAGACACGGTTATCTGGAAACCGTCGGTGGATGGGCGATTCTCATTGCATTCAGCTTGGGAAGTGGTCCGGGAACGACAGCCACCTATCTTAGTGGATAAAATCATATGGCAGAAGGACCTCCCCACATAACTATCCATTTGCGCATGGAAAGCGTGGCATAAGATTTTACCTACGGATGATCAACTAAGGAAAAGGGGTATCAGTATTGTGTCGGCTTGTCAGTGTTGCACTCCAAGGATGCAAGAAACAATGGACCATATACTATCCAATAGCGATTTTGCAGACAGTCTCTGGCGCAGAGCAGCAGCGCTGGTGAATTTCTCTCTCCCACGGGCTACATCGTGGAAGGAAAGAATTCAACAGTGGCTGAGCATGTCCAGGAAAGGTTTGAAAGGGTATCTTTCTTGTGTTTTACCAGTAATACTAACATGGCTACTTTGGATCCGCAGGTGCAAGGCCCGATACGAGGAGAAGTTTCAAACAGAGGAGAATCTGTGGAGTGATCTGAAAAGGTATGTTGCCCTCCTCTCGGAGTCCACTGACAAACGGTTTCGCGTGCAGGTTCAGGATGAGCGACTCTTGCAAGGACTTAACTTGAAGATTAAATGGAGAACAAAAGAGCGAATCAAATTAGTGCAATGGACAAAGCCACCCAGAGGTTGGTTGAAACTAAACACGGACGGGAGTTCGTTTGGAAATCCGGGCCCGGCAGGAGGAGGAGGCATCATCCGGGACGACAATGGAATCCCAAGGGCGGCTTTCTCTCTTCATATGGGGACGAAATCCAACAATGAGGCGGAACTAAGGGCGGCGACAGCAGGACTCGTAATCTGCCAGCAGAAAGGTTGGAGGGATGTCATCTTGGAAACTGATTCAAGTCTCCTAAAGAACTGGATCACTGGACACACGTGCAGACCATGGAGACTGATGGCAGCTTGGAAGGAATTCCAGGAAAGCTGTCAAGGTCTCAGAATACAGGTGGTTCATCAATTCAGAGAAGGGAATAGTGCTGCAGATTGGCTGGCGAAAAAAGGAGCAAGAGGAGTATCAACCTCATACTGGGGGCAGGATGAAATTCCTAGAGAGGTCCGTGGGATAATCCGTTTGGAAAGATGGGGCCTCCCTAGTTTTCGTTTTGTATAAACAGGACAAGTATAGTCCAGTAGTATGTTTCTGATGAAGTTGTAAGGCGATAGGCCTATAATATCAGGCGTGTCCTGATACGATTTGTACCCTCATTTTATTCTAATGCAAGTACTTTTATCAAAAAAAATAGCTAGGTGGGAAGAATGTTTGGAAGAACCTCCACAACAGCCGCCTGGGGACCGTGAACTGAAATTTTTACAAGATAAGATTAGGATATTAGAGGAGGGAAGCACAGGCACAGATTTCCTGGCCAGTGGCTGGGGATATTGATCTATGGCACATACAACAGCTGGATACAGAACTGGACTGTGGTATAGACAAATTCTAGTGTTTGATAGATAATGACAAAGAACCAGAGAAGCTCGAATCGAAAGGAGAGCAGATAGGCCAACATACAGTGTCTGGTAATCAGAAACTATATGAATTTGAGCCAACTTTTGGCATCAAAGGATATAAAAAATCGTCCAAGACACTACACTGCACAGATCAATCCGAGCGTCCAAACCTCCAAAGTCCTACAAGATCTAGTAGGACACCTGATAGAGAGCTAGAAGCCAAGCTGAATTCTATTTGGAATAGTAGAGGCTTAAGGAGAGCCAAAAAGCATCTGAAGAAATGGGTTCATATTCATTCAATTGAGCTATTAGCAATTGAAAAGCCTTTCTCCCTAGAAAGTAGAATCCATGGTCTCTCACACGCGTTGGGACTACCTAAATCAGCCACTAATGCTGAATAACAGGGGAAGTTATGTATTCTATGGAAGGAAAAAGCTGATTTTCAGATCTTGAGCAACCATGAGCAAGCAATCACAGGAAAATGGAAGTGTGATGAAATGGAGGCAATTGTCACTTTTGTTTATGCGAAATGCTATTCCGTAAGGGGAAGGGAACTCTTGGAGATATCTTGAGCATATTAATCCCATTGGTTTGCACTGGATGGTCCTCGGGGACTTCAATATCATTAGATCAAACAGTGAAAAAAAGAGGAGGTGCTCCACAAGCATTGCTCTCAATGCAAGAGTTTAATGAGACCATTCACAAATGTGCCTTAGTTTACCTAAAGCACAATGGACGGAGGCATTCCTAGTGCAACGGGTACTTTGGTCTGTAGAGGACTTGGGCTCAATTGGATAGAGTCTTGGTTAACTCAAAGTACTTATCTGGGCAGCCAAGTAGTTTTTATAGACTATTGTATCGCCAAACATCACACAACAGTCCAATACCGATCTAGATCAATGAGCAGCAAGAGTCCTATGGCCACAAACTATTTCGATACCTGAACATATGATCAACTTCTGATTCCTTTGATCAGCTAGTCAGTGAGACTTGGCAATCAGTAGAAGGGACAACTGGATTGATCTATCTGGGACACAAGCTCGAAAGGATGAGGTCTGCCCTAGAATTTGGAACAAAGACACCTTTGGGAGAACATATGAGCATATAAGAATCCTGGAGACTGAAGTGGAGGGCTAGAACTGGAACTGCAGTCTCAATTTTCAGAAAATACTGAGGTCGCATATAGGAGAAACAACAAAGTTTCTCACCTGGGAAAACAGAGAGCTGAGTAGACTTGAATAGACTTCCAAGAAAGCATGTCTAAAGGATGGTGATAAAAATATAGCTCTATTTTACTCTGTCATCAATATTAAGCAGAATAGGAAAACTATTTCCTACATGAAACTGCAAGATGGTAGAATATTGGAGGGACAAAAAGTCATCCATGAAGAGGCAGTAAGGCACTTTGAAAGGCTGCTACTGCCCAAAACTAGCCAACCTACTTATGTAGACCTACGATCTATGTTCAATCATAGATTATCTGCTGATGATAACAACTTTTTCTCAAGCCTACCTTCCGAGCAGGAGGTCAAACTAGCCTTATGGTCTATCCCAAGTAATAGCTCTTCAGGACCAGATGGTTTTGGTTAAGGGTTTTTCAAGCACATATCGACAATCATTGGCCCTGACCTAACTAGAGTTGTTAAGGACTTTTTTGCAGGCTCAGAGTTACCAAGAATGTTTGCCTCTTATAGTATCACCGTGATTCCCAAAATTGAGCAGCCGATCTTCTTTGATCACTTTAGACCAATAAGCCTTAGCACAGTAGTATATAAGGTCATAGCAAAGGTGTTATTCTCTATACTGAAGGAACATATGCCGCACCTAGTAAGTGAAGAACAAGGTGCCTTCTTTGCTAGTCGTAGCATCTTTGAGAATATTAGCCTGGCTCAGAAAATGGTTCAATCCTTAGATAGGAAGCAGAAGGGAGGAAATGTGATGCTAAAGCTGGATATGTCCAAAGTTTTTGACAGAATTAATTGGCAGTTTCTTGAGGATGTTCTAGCAGCAAAAAGTTTTAGTGAAAACCTGACCAAACTCATCATGAGATGCATACGAGGACAATGGTTTTCAGTTCAACTTAATGGAGTTTCAATGGGATTTTTTCAGTCAGGCCAAGGGTTGAGGCAGGGGATCCTTTATCCCCCTACCTTTTCATACTTGTGCAGGATGTACTGTCACAAAGTCTCAATCAAGAGTTTGCAAAGGCAACTTTGCACATTATCATCACCCTGTTGGTGCTCCTTTGCTCCTTTGATTACCCATCTCACGTACGCTGATAATATTCTGGTTTTTGCCAGGGGTGACTACAAATCGATTAGAAACCCGATGAGGGTCTTGGACACGTAGTGTATTTTGTCAGGTCAGCTACTGTGCAAGGGGAAGTCAACACTGTATCTGTCTAAACATATAAATGAGGCAAGAAGACACAGGATTAAACAACTCACATGATTTAGGGAAGGCACTTTTACCATGGTTTACTTGGGTGCCCTAGTGTGCTTTGGCAGACTCAGCAGGAAAGCCCTGGAACCTCTGCTAGGAACAATAAGAAGGAAACTAGCAGGGTGGCAAGGGAAGCTCATGACTCTAACTTGACGTTTAGTCTTGATTAAAAATGTCATGGCTAGCTTGCTTGTACATATTATGGTTGGATTGAAACTCCCTCTGTGGGCACTAAATGAGATCAGGAAGCTAATGACTGATTTTTTGTGGGAAGAGTCTAATGGCAGGGAAAAGCTTCATTGGAAGAGGTGGCAGTATCTGTGCAAGCCACTAAATGAGGTGGACTTGGGGTGAGGAATCTGGGAGAGGTTTAGGGTTTAGGGATGAAACTATGTTTCAATTTGATAGTGGGTAGCAACCTATGGCAAAGATTCTTTACAGCCAAGTATGCTAGACTAAAACATCTTTTGATGAGGCAAAGCAGGCCAGCAAATTCCAGACTATGGAAGCATATGATGGAGCTAAGGTAAGAGGTCTTGGAAAACATTCATATCATTATAAACAGAGGGACACCAAACTTTTGGTTTGATAACTGGCTTGGTTTTGGACTCTAGGTTGTGAGAGTTGAGCAAATATAGGATAATGATGCGAGGATAGCTGATTTCACTCACAATTGAGAATGGCAGCAATAACAACTTGTGACTGCAGTGGGTGAGGTAATCACAGCAGAGAACCTTGCCTTAGTACCACCAGGCAGTGATGAAGGCAATGATGTAACTATCTGGACGCCTGAGCGGAGTGGGAATTTCTCTGTCAAGACAACATGGAAAGTAACAAGGGAAAGAGCGCCTGAGATCCCCGTGCATGAGTTGTTGTGGCATAAGGCATTACCAGCTAAAGTTAGTTTATGCTCATGGAAAGCCTGGAGTGGGTGTGCCCACAGACGAAAATGCAAGGAGGAGAGGAATCTAACTAGTGTCATGTTGCCAATGATGTGACACTAGATGCGAGTTAACCACAGATCATGTGCTCTCATATTCCTCTTTGGCTAGCAAGTTATGGAACAGAGCAACACAACTCATGGGAGTGAGCTTTACTGGCCCGTTGGGGTGGAAGGCAAGGCTGCTACAATGGAAAATGATATCCAAGAAGTCAGGCATCAAAGGTTTTCTGGCATTACTTATTCCTTCAATACTAACTTGGCACCTCTGGTTGTGCAGGTGCACGGAAAGGTTTGAAGGAAGGCAGCAAATTGAGGAGCAGATTTGGTGTCAAATAAGGAGTGTGATAGCCTCTTTAGCAGTATCAACTAACATGAGTTTCAAAATGCAAATGCAAGATGATCACCTGTTGCAGCAGCTAGACATCAACATCAGATTCCGGCCCATGGATAGCTTCAAGATTGTCACTTGGATCAAACCCCTACTGGATGGGTCAAGTTAAATACAGACGGCAATTGTCTTGGCAATCCGGGACCTACAAGAGGAGGGGGATCATAAGAGATGAAGAAGGAGATTGCTTGTCTGTCTTTTCAAGATTTTTTGACGAATGTACCAATAATGGGGCAGAGCTGCAGGTGGCCACAGAAGTGCTCAACAGTAAAGGATGGAGAGATGTGATCTTAGAAACAGATTCTAAGCTACTAGTTGATTGGATCCTATGGGACTATTGGAAGGTATTCAAAGCACAAACGCAGAACCTAAGCGTTCAAGTGATGCACCAATTTAGAGAAGGAAACTCTATAGCTAATCTCTTAGCCAAACAAGCAACCTCTGGAGTAATTGCAACATACTGGAGCAAGGATCAACTCCCACGCACGGCTCAATGGATGATTAGACTTTTAAGCTAGGGCTACCTACAATTGGGATTTGTTGAGACAACCCAAGTAAGATTCCAGCCTCCCCCTTCCGGCTAGGAAATGGGGTGAGGGGGGAGGGAGTGTTTTTAGGGCTGTTAATGGCTCAAACCTTTTGTAAAGGGTTTGGCTCTTACCTAAAGAGAGTCATGTGAATAAATGAAATATTATATATAAATTTTTTTAATCAATCTATTAAATCCGTAAATAGAGGCAAAGTTCTTGTGTTCCTATCTTCCATTCATGGATGACAGGGGGATCCAGCACATAGTTATATTGTTCTGCTTGTTGAGTTACCATTTTATTGAATGTTTGAGCTAATATCAACACGCATCTCTATATTTAATTATTGATATTTGCTGGTTTAATGCTTTGTCAAGGTCACCTGTGGTTGTGCAGCTGGAGTTGCTGCTGCCTTTAGAGCTCCAGTTGGTGGTGTACTGTTTGCTCTTGAAGAAGTAACATCATGGTGATTTTTCTAAGATTAATTTCTCAACAAAAGTATCTGATGGTTTTGTTGACATATTTCCTTGTTGTTTAAGGTGGAGGAGTCAGCTTATGTGGCGAGTCTTTTTTACGTCTGCTATTGTGGCTGTTGTTGTACGGACAGCTATGGCATGGTGCAAGAGTGGGAAGTGCGGTCATTTTGGCTCTGGAGGTTTTATTATATGGGACCTCTCAGGGTAATGATCTGGGCATTACTTGATCAAGTTGAAATCTTACTTCATCTTTTCCATTATAAGCTCTCCTAGTATCCTAACCAATATTGTTTTTAGTGGTCAAGAAGATTATTCATTTCAGGAGTTGTTGCCCATGGCAGTCATTGGGGTTATCGGGGGTCTTCTTGGTATGTGTAAATATAACAAGTTAACATGATTTCTTGATGGTGCTCTTGGTTATTTGGACTTCTTTTTTCCCGGCTCATGCAGGAGCTCTTTTTAATCAGCTCACCGTGTACATAGCTCACTGGCGCCGAAATTATTTGCACCGGAGAGGGAACCATGTGAAAGTAAGTCCTAGGACTGAGTTTTTCTGAGTCTCTTGGTGAACTATTGACATTTTTTCGTTATATTGTAGGTTATTGAAGCCTGTATAATCTCCCTGATAACCTCAGTTATTTCATTTGGATTGCCACTTTTTAGAAAATGCACTCCTTGCCCTGAAGCAAATTCTAATTCTGGCATTGAATGTCCACGTCGCCCAGGGATGTACGGGAATTATGTCAATGTAAGATATTTCGGGTTATTCTTCCTTGTTGCGGTGATTGACTTTTGACTTAAAAATGCATACAAATATTTGAGTTGCTTTGCGTTTATGGTTGTTGTATTGGGATCCTCTAAGGGTTGCTGGGGGTAGTGTGGTTGAAGGAAGGTCTGCTAGTAAACTTGTGCATGCATTTTCTGCTGTCTGGTCTATAGCACAGCAATAACTCTCCCATTAGAAGTTCTTTACACTGTTCAACTTGTAAATTGGAAGGTTTTACAGCTGAAAGGAGAAATGGCAGGAATAAAGGCTTATGAACATATGATTTTTTTGGTTAGCTGAAAATTGGGAACATATTTGTGCTCTGATAATAGAACTCAAGTTTTCAATATATGGGTAGAGGAGTGATGAGATCATTGTATTTCTTTATTCTGTCGCTGATGATAACCTTAAATGGATATAGTTCCAAGATGTGGAAGTGCGGGAGCTATTTGTTAGATAAGTGTGCATTGCATAGCTTTACTGGCGCACAAGTCTATAGCGTGCTGCGATATAAACTAAATTTCAAACTGTGGTGTAGAATATCTTGATTTCTTCCTTGCCAATAAGAACATATACCCCCGTTTGAAAACAAAGAAATGAGCACAAATCTATATGGTGTGCTCATTCATACGACATACTTATTAATCCTGTTTTACATAATTTTGGTGAAATGCTCGTTCTGTCATTTGCAGTTCTATTGCGGTGACAAGGAATACAATGACCTTGCAACCATATTCTTCAATACCCAGGTTGATTGAATATACATTTTCTTCTGGTTCTATATTTGTTAGTTTGCCGTCTGCTAATGCATCCAATTTGTTTGCAGGATGATGCCATCAGAAATTTGTTCAGTGCTAAAACAATCCATGAATTTAGTGCTCAGGCCCTTCTTACGTTTTTGGTATTTTGTAATTTTATACTTTTTCCTTCTGAGTGCAGATTATGGAATTCTATTGTGCTATGTTATGCAATTCAAGAATAAATAGGGGTTTGCAATTGCCTTTATATGTATCATCCGATTTGGCTTTCAAGGATAGTATTTCAAAGGCAGCTAGAATGCATTGTTGCCTCAGATTATTCTGTGCAAAGAAAATTGGTGATAGGGTGCCGTTTTATCTTTATTGGAAGGGTTTTGCCTTCTTGGTGTCAGTCGTTGGCTTCATCAAGCATGTGCTTGATCTGTTAGTTATCAGCTATGAGATCATTAAATCCTCCACGATTCAGATCAATACTGTGGCAGATTATCTTGACATTCTTTATGATTTATCCCCCCTTTAAATTCAATATTATCATATGATTGCCATTTAAGTTAGTTATTTACTTACTGTCTTAAATTTTCAAGGTTATGTTTTACTAATTGTATTAATTTTCCTGGGTTATGTTTTACTTATTTTTATTAATTTTTCTAGGTTATGTTTTACTCATTAGCAGTAGTCACTTTTGGCACTGCTGTTCCAGCTGGTCAATTTGTTCCTGGCATAATGATAGGATCAACTTACGGGAGGCTGGTTGGCATGTTTGTTGTCAGCTTTTACCGCAAGTTGAATATTGAAGAAGGAACGTGAGTCCTCTTGTCCATAGTAACGGCCTGCGTGTTTCCAAATACTCCCAATTAAACTTGTAGCTACCAACCACAGGACTTAGTTTTTGGTAACAACTAATATTAAACAAGCTGGAATGGGTATGGCTGTGACAAAGATAAAGTCTTTAGACCAATTCAAAGAAACTCCTTTTGTTGCAAGGTTATGGATCATTTAGATTAAACTTTTGATCGTTAAATCATCATGCATTGGTAGTCTGCATTGATCCCCTGGTATCTATTGTTTCATGCTTGCTTCGATCCTTACTATGTCCATGATATGTGCTTGAACTTCAAATGGTTGTGGTAGCATGATATGTGTTTGAACTTCAAATGGTTGTGGTGACTTAAAATTGGGCCACTACTGTGATATGTTTTGTAAGCAAATTTTTCTTCGTGTGACAAAGCTGATAAATTGTATGATACTGCTGCAACTGTAGATATGCTCTTTTAGGGGCTGCATCTTTTCTCGGAGGTTCAATGCGGATGACTGTCTCGCTTTGTGTAATTTTGGTCGAGATTACAAATAACTTGAAGTTTCTACCTCTCATCATGCTGGTTCTTCTCTTATCTAAGGTACACTTTCTTTGAAACCTCTACTGCTGAATATTTTCACATTGTCCGTAATTTGCTCTCTCTCTCTCTCTCTGCTACTTGACGGCTTCCACATTGCCTTGGGAGGCAAAAAACTATGCACAACTTGGCACTGATAGATGCGATACTTAGCGTATTCCTAAAGATTCCGTTTAGAATCTTATCTAATCTCGTACAACCGCACATCCATCTTAGCATTCTCATCTCTGCCATCTCAAACTTTTGCACATGTGCCAGTCTGATAGCCCAACACTCTGACCCATAGAGCATGACCGGTCTTATCACCGTCCTATATTTATA
>JAOWBN010000003.1:743714-757903 GCA_028565015.1 Pinguicula moranensis | reverse complement strand
TTCAGCTTCTTTTAATTCACCTTTAAGCCTTCGCAATTCATCTGCAGAAATGGAAAGAACATAAAGAAATTCAAAAATATTCGTGACACGAGACATTACAGATTACCAAAGATGTTTTCTTTCCACTTCTACTAACAAAAACAGATCACTCTCGAGGTAAATAAATAGTTAGGTCAACCCTAAATATATGTTTACATATCTTCAACAGAAGGTTCTACCTTGAAGTTTACTGGTGTCTTGGGCCTTGGATTTCACAGAACTAAAACGATTCTCATACGAAGCATCCAAAGAGTTCACTCCTTTCTGGTTAATTGCGCCTTCGCGTTCGCAAACTAATCTAAACTCTGCAATTCGCGCGAGCACACTGCTTTTCTCTGAGCTCTGCATCCTTATCCTCCGTTTCGCGCGAGAAATCGTGAAGAAACGCTGCGTTTGCAAAGCAGGAAGGCTAAGAATCAGAACTCAGAAGACTTGGTTAGCCCGCGAACTTTTCTTGGTTAGTTATTTGAATCTGCCTAAAACTAGGGTAATGATGCTAATAGTGGTAACGGATGGAAGATGGAAGTTTCGATTATGTTATCGTTATCACTATCCATTATTTTGTTAATGAAATCGTGTCAACTTTTCCATCAATAAATGTATTATGCATATTTTGATATAATTAAGTCTTTCATATTGTCTATTGCTGGCATTTAATATAAATATATAATTATTTAAAAATTATATAAATGAGAAAGAAATAAGGTGTATAATATAATTCAAAATAATTCAATATAATTTGGAGGCAATAGTAACAAGTAGGTAGTTGTATTACACTATTAGGGTACAAATTGAAAGCATCCATCAATGTTTTAATTCTCATTCTAAACTCCAATGCTACGAGGATTTTTAAGGTAAGTTTCCGATTTGATTATTGACATTTTTTTAGGGTATAAAAATAATATATATATATATACATATATATATTGGTAAAAGGGGAAAGATCAATGGCCCTAGTTTTGTCCCTAATTTTTCCCATGTTTCATTAAAACTCTATGTTTAGGATTTGGAGTTTAGAGTTTAGATTTTTAGATATTTAGGTATTAGGTTTTATATTTTCGAATTTTGAGCTTAGAGTTTAAGGTTTTTTTGGGGTTTATGACCCTAAACCCTAAAACTAAACCTAAAAGTCATAAACCCCAAAAAATCCTAAACCCTAAGTTCAAAATTCGAAAATATAAACCCTAAGACCTAAATATCTAAAAATCTAAACCTTAAACCCTACGAACCCTAAACATAGAGTTTTAGTGAAACATGGACAAAATTAGGGATAAAACTAGGGGTCATTGATCCTCCCCATTGGTAAAAATAGTGGATTTTTCATTAAAAAAACGATTATAAATCGTTACCGTTACCGTTATGTAAGCAGAATCGAAAAATCTATCTGCTACCATTACCATTAACGTTATTATCGTCTTTCACGGTAACGATAACGATAACAAAATTCCGCCAACCCCGCTTTCCGTTATCCTCCCCTACCTTAAACTCACTCTCTGCGGCCAATCTGGAAATTAACTAAACAATTGGGGCAAAATATATTTGAAAAAAACAAATGTGAAAATTATTTTAAAATATAAATATTCTTGAACTGAACCGCCGGGTGTAATGAAATGCCGGGCAACGGTACACGTTCATGATCAAGAAATCTTGAACCAGAATCGGTTAGAAAAATTGAAGAAATAAAAAACGGCTAACCGGGCTTTGATCCACGGTTAACCGGCTTATCCTGATTTATGCTAACTTTGTCGAAAAACAGGGGAAAAGCCGTGGAGGAGGTGAATGTGAGTGAACTGAATTATGCTGACTTTGAGGAAAGTTAGTTACCTGTCCAGGGACCAGCCTGTGATCCTCACCTGGTTAACGGAGGATTTACGGGCTTGTGAAGAGTGGGTTCAAGGATGATGGAAAGCCCAATCTCCCCTTCTTCTCAGCGCGTTTCGGCGGCTCTTGGGTCCAGGTTAGCCACAATAAACGCCTTTGCTTCATGGACTAACTGAGCTTTTATTTGACGGAGACTGCTAGGTTATATCCTTTTTGCAGGTTGCCGATTGTGGCACGAGGGAGTTCACGGACCAAGAGCGGGTGGAAATGTCGGCTTCTGAGTTTATCGACCGTTGGATGAAGGTTTAGGATTTAAAAGATGGTGGGGATGAGGGGAGTTCGTTGTTGTACTTGAAGGATTGACATTTTGTCAAAGTGAGTATCCTCCAAAGATAAATATCCTCCATTGTTTTACTGCTGAATTTTGTTTGATTATTATTTTCAAAGAAGAATTCTTTCTTTCCAAGAAGGAATCCCAAGAACTGTTACTAGTTAGTTACTCAGCACTGGTAAAAAGACGAGGTCGTGTTGTAAATGTAAACTACTGCTCCTGATTGCTGACGATTTGATTGACGAGTCAGTAGACCTTAAATGGATAACCATTAACCTCTTTGCATTTTGAGATTGAATCAGTAATGCTTTAAATTGTTTTCGTCAAGATTGTCTAATTACTGTGCATGTGTCCACTTTTACCTCTTAATGAATAATTAAATCAACTGTGAGATATGTGGGCGTCTATTCCAAAAGTAAGGTCTCAATGTGAGTTGCCAAGATCTTCGTTTTGTAATTAAGAGAATGGATATGGAGTTCCTTTGTCAAATAGAATTGAACGATTCTTTTGTGGTTGTTGAACCTTGATTATCACTGATTTCAATAGCGTCTTCTGTAATTGTTCAATAGTCCTATGTTTGAATATTCCTGTTTTTCCCATGTAAGCTTGGTGTTTCTTTTCTTGTTGTTTTCCTTGTGATTAGATCATCACATGATGGTTTTCAGTCCAATGTGATATGTTAGTGTTGCATCAACTATTACTTGAGGTACGAAAATGCAGTGCAGGTGTAAGTTATGATGTATTTTCCATTGCTCCAGGTTCCGTGTCATTTCTATGGGAAAGACATAAATAAACCTGGAGTTTTGAAAATAAGCTCATCGTGGTACTTTTGCTTAAGTCTATGCAATGGCTTTATGAGACTTTTCCTTTTAGATAAAATATTCACCTCTTGGAGTAATCTTCATGCCGGATCTTGCCATTAATTTGGGCATTTACAGGAATACCCAGATTATGCTGCTTACAGAACTCCAGTATTTTTCCTTGATGACTGGCTCAATCTCTATCTTGATCATTTCCATGTGCATGGCCATCCTGAAAATTCCCAAGAAAGAGATGAAATTAGTTGCTCAGACTAGCGTTTCGTATACATGGGGGCAAAAGGTTTGAGCATGAACACACCTTCTCATCTGATATTTTCTTAAACAATGCCTACTAATATATCGTTAAAATGCTTGAATATCCTTATTTTTGTATTTCTCGAAGTAGGAAGTTAACTTATTTCAAGTCTAGGTACATGAAAACCTCTTCATGCTGATGTTTTCAGATCATATAGTTGGTCAGCGAATGTACTTGGCAAGAAACAATGGTATTTTCTGTCTCCAACCCAAGATCACTTTGTGTTTGATAGGTAGGTGAATATTTCAATTACCTACTTGCAGCATAGTTACCTCTAAGTTTAGATAGCAGATGAAGATATGAGACAAACTTGAAGTTATCTTTAAAGTTGTTTGAGCGTTGGTTTGCTTGCCTAAAGGTGTTCTCTTAAAATGATTTAAGTAATATTTGAAATTATAAAAATAATTTCTTGTTCATTTTTAATGCAAGATATATGAGATCTATAACATCTTTGAAGATATTTCTCTCTCAATGTACCCTGGGTTTGAGAAGGTCAGTTGCAAATGAAACTGCCTTCTATTTCTTATATGTTTTCTTTGGGAGCCATCATGTAGTATTTAATCACTTACTTAGGAATTGTGTCAATCCAGGCAATATGGTGGGAATGCACTCAGGAGCAGAATGAAACCATCTTCGTCCCTACAGGGTGGTACCATCAAGTTCATAATCTGGTCTGCTTGAAACATTTGCCTAAGTTCTTTTCATGTGGATGATTTTGTTTTTTTAAATAAATGTTTTCAGGAATGAAGATACGTAATAAAAAGTTGACTGGAATAGAGTGATTTATGTGCCCTGATTTGAAGTTACACTGAATTCGGTTGAATTTATATGCTAAAATGTAATTAAGCGTGTGGGATTTTTGCCTCTGAGACAGAGCAGTTCATTTAATTATCTCACGCGTAGTACCACCATTGGGTGGCTCTAGCACATGCCTTGACTCTCCTAATTATACTAATCCTGCTCCTTTTGGCATGCTGTGCAATATTGCTAGTTTTTCTGTCATTTAAATGATGCTGAAGCCAACGAGAGATCATAATTTTCAGCAGGATACAATATCAATCAACGAAAATTGGTTTAATGGCTGCAGTCTGTCTTCTGTGGTAAGAACATACGATTCACATGATGGAGTCAAGCCCTGTATATTACATGAATAATTGATGAGTTTGGTAATTGTACAACATCACCTCTCACCAGTGGGATTTGCTTTTGAGAGAATATAATGAAGCTAAGAAATATATTGAAGACATCATGGACATATGTAATGATTTTGAGGGGCTCTGTCAGAAGAATCTTGCAGCGAATGCAGGTATGCCTTTGTTAACAGTATATACCATTCACCACCAGAAAGGCATATTTTTCACAGACTTGCTTAGTCTCCCCTAAACAAGTATACTGGAGAAAAGCAACAGTTCCAAAGCAAATGCACTAGCAGTCTCTGATCTGGTTGAGACCAGATTCTTCCCTCAACCTACTGACTCTTGTTTTGTTGCAGGCATGGACTTCAGAGACCTTTTCATCATTGTGATTCGCTTTGCCTTAACCAGCTTTATCCTACTTTACCACCTAGTAAGTGATACTCAAGTTATCAAGTCGAGTTCAACGCAAATGGTTCAGCACTTACTTTTCAACCTCGAAAGCATTTCGAAGCATTTGAAGATGCAATCATCCACTGCATGGGAAAATTGTAGCAATGCTAGCGTTCTCATCATATGCATGATCTATGCAAGGTGCTCCATCCATATGCATGAATATTGACTCCATGGATAGTCTGCTCTCTGCTGCCATTCGAGTTCTCATCATATGCATGATCAGGAACTATGTGTCTGAGTGACGGTATTGGGGAGCTTCTACTTCTCTTCTAACTTAAATGAAGCAGGTTTCTGAGTAGTTTTTGGAGTTTGGTTTATGCAAACACACCCGAATTCTCTAATAAGCTATTTACTGCTTTCTCTACAAACTTTCTAGAATCAAAACAGTGTTACATATTAGTGTTACATATTAGTGTTACATTTTTACCGTACTGTGCCTCGATATATATTCTAAGTTGTTTGTTTCGAGTAACCAACGTTTGGATTTGTCTGCGTCCTGATGATTTTCTATTCCTACAAAACAGGCATCTACGTTGCCTTGATGGCCTAGTTAAGTAGTGTTGCTCGTTGCAAAAACATGATTCAGAAGCTAGATACAATACAAAGTGTTCCCCACATGCAATCATCAAAGTCAAAGGCTCACTCGAATAGTGGGACTTTTATTATGTATAAAAAAACGTACGAAAGGCACGTGATTACATTTTAGTCATTACACACATTTTTTTATTGCACATCCACTCCATGGTTGCTATGCTCAAGTATCTTTATCGATTTTTTGGTATGGAATTTTATAAAAATTGATTTAACAACTATAGATATTGGTTTTTCAGTTTCCATATCGATTTTATTTATTTGATTTTTTTAATATTTATTTATAACGTAAATGATGCTATTTTTGTATTATATATTAAAAAAAATCAATAAAAATCTAAATCCATATTTGTCAATTTTGATTTTTTAGACCCAAAATCGATACCGAAGATCGACATCGGGTCGATTTGAATTTTTTTGCTCATTGTGATCCCTAGCTCTGCTTTCTGCTCACATGCTTGAGAAATATACTTAAAACAGCATCTTCTATAATCTAAATTCTAATCTTCAGTTTCTTGACACAAAACTTTATATCAAGCCTTATAACTTAGAAGGGAACAGTCATTCTTTTTCATTTTTCTCAGGAAAAAGAATCTAAAATCCTAACACAAGCTATGAAAAATGAACCCCCCCCCAAGCTGAAAAAATAAACAGAAAAAGGGGAAGAAAACCAGATGACTTGCCTGAACAACGAAAAACAACTATCTCTACATGCTTATGCCATATATATTTTTTCATTTGCTCCATTTATGGACATCTAGAGTTTCTTCCAGGACCTCCATAGTAAAAATAATTTCCCCAAGCATTATTTTTTCCAGCTCTTATATCATAGCAACTGGGATGATCAGCCAGAGGCTGTAGATTAGACAGAGGGATCAAGCTATTGTCCCAGTCCACTACTTGCAGGTTTCTGAAGTAGGAAGCTTTGCCGAAACCTTCATCGGCAAAATGGCCACTGCCCATTTGAGTGGAAGTATGAGATCCCATGGATCTGCTGTTCACTATTTCTCCTCCAAATTGGATCATGCTCGCATGGTTCTGTAAATGGCTGAACAAGAAAGACGGCCAGTAACCGACGAGCAGGCCGTTGCCAAATTCAAGCCACCAGTGTCCGTGCTTCGGGTCCTGGATCAAGAAACATGTTGTAAAGACTTGAAGAGTGGTCATGAAGGAGTAATGGATCTTGGGAAAGGCCATGTTTTTGCATGGTGTATTCAGGCCGTTGGTTGAAGAGTTTAGATGCTAAGTACTTGTTCCTAACATACAATCAATATCAATACAACTTCTACGAGCCTCGACTTCATCGGTTTTAGCAGGAATGAAAGAAGAAAATATCACAAGCAGAAATCAAATGCAGACCTCGGTGCTGACACAGTATCAAACGAGTATTACTCGTGCAATTGCCGAGGAAAGTGAGAAAGCGAGTTATGGGAAACTAGAATATGGTAGTTGGTATTATATTTCGTCATATGTGTGCCATTTTGTTCACTGTCTAATAAAGAAAGAGTAGGATCTGAAAGCAAACAATTTACTGTTCTGATAGTTGGAATGTTGCCTACGAACTCTTCTCTTAGATAATCTACTCCAAAGAAGCAAGAAACTTTTGTCATAATGTGATAAACGTCATAGAAAAGTACCTTCCAGATCATAACACCTATATCAAACTGTCGCCCCGAGTAGGAAGACCTTGGCGATATAGCTGCTCCAATAGCAATTTTGTTGTTGATCTGGACAAATCCTGAACAAAGCAAATTGTAGCATCCCGTTGCTTGATACTCATCTGTCTGTTTTTTAACAACGCATATACATTAAATACGTCTAAAAGCCTTTACTACAGCGTTATGTCAAAGAAATTTATCCAATACTGACCGTCCAATACGTGAAGAACCTGGGATAATTGTCTCCATACAGTTCAGGGCTGACCTGAAACATATGCAACAAAGCAATTAGCCCTTTTCAGCTACCTAAGCACATTCTTATTAAAAACTTTGCATCCTGGACCTCTCATTGATGGATTTGGCTGCAAGAAGTAAATGCATATTCCAACCTGCCAACCAGCTTCAATGGTGTTGAGATCATTCCCAAAAGATCCAGAAATGACCCATAGCTGTGATAGACTAAACTCATAAGCATCTGTCACACTGGGCGCCCACACATTTATGCTCGCCTTGGCTCCGTAGTACTGATCCCCGTTCACAAATGCAACCGCGTGCTGTATTTAAGACCATCCTAAGTAAGCTTCATATTATCTTAAACATAGGAGGAGTGCTAATTGAACACAACTATAGAAAGATGAAAACATTTAGACAAAACGTAATATTTGAGAAATCAACCATTCAACCTCATGATCAATGCTCATAGTGTCTCGTCGAACGCCCCTTTTAACTTTTCTGGCGAATGTCCGAATTGAGTTTGCCCTAAGAACATCTCGCTCTGTTATTCTTCTTATTGGGATGGTTCCTTCTGGGCATGATTCGCCGGCATCTCTCCACAACTGGAAAATTTCTGTGCTCGACTCAGAAAGGTTATGCCCCTTGGGCCTTTCTGGTGGGTCCTGATTTTTCCAAAAACAACATTAATTTTTAATCAAGAATCAACCCTATACAAAAATCTATCAGGTTGTTTTTCGCTCACCTCTCTCTGCCATTTTTCTCAGAAAACTATCCATAAGAAAGATATGCAGAAGGAAGCAGAAATGTAGCCTAAGTACGTACCAGTGGTTTTTTCCCTTTGAGCATATGATGATCAAAAGCCGGTTGAAGATGAGATTCAACACAATCTATTATGTCACCATCAGGGCTCTGAAGAAAGATAAAAAAAACATTAAGAAATTGAACTTACCGACAATGTATTCAAACCGAAATAAAAGGGAGGACCTGAATAGTCTGAACAGCAGGCTTGTTGATCTCTCTGAGATAACTTCTTACACTCTTCAACTTCCGCAGCTCTTCCGCCGGCCGGAAAGTCTGATTCGCCGGGAGACGACTGCTTCCTGATTCTCTTCTGGAGCAGACAGGGGTTATTGAGGTTGAAAGCATGAGGAAGAAAGCGAGAAATACGATAATGGTTGTAGACAAATTTTCTGTCTGAGATTTGGAAGTAGGCATTTTGTGTGCCGAGTGTTTGTCTGCAAGTGTCTTCATTTGTTGTTGTTGGTCTAAGTTTGTAAGCATTTTGGTTGTCTTGTACTGAGAATGCTCCAAGTAGAAGATGGCTCATTCCAATATTTTGTCCATGGAAACTACCTGTACCAGCATCTCCATACAAAAACTGCACAAAAGATGGAAATCACCAAAGCCTTCAACTTTTTCTTCTCCTTGGCCCCATTTGACAGATGGCTTTAACTATTATAACTACACAGACTGAGATTCTTCTCTCCGGGGGCCCTGCCCTCCTTGGGTCCGCGGCTGTATACATAATCTTCCCAAGAAAAATTTATTATTTTTTTACTGTAATTTTGTTTAATTCATATCTAAATTTGAGACATTATCTCATTCCCCTATAAAAGCAAAAAGTCATCTCTTCCCATTTTTTTCACAAAAAATTTCTAGTTATGGCTCGATGGTAATTTTTTCCTTTTAGGTTTTGAGTTCTCAAGCTCTTTTTAGCATCTTTTAGCAATTAAGGTTAGTAATTTTTAATTATGATTTTTTAATTGAGTTTTTATTTCAGTTATTGTTGTCTCGATTCGATTCTATAAATTTGTTTATGTTTTTTTTCATTTATGTTTAATGAACTCATTTTATTCATGTAAATTTATTTTGAGAAATATTTATATAAATAAATTAGGCCATTTAAACAAATAAGTAGTATTAAATTATTTAAGTTTTATTTTTTATTATTATTTGAGCTAGTAAGTTTTTTTATATATAACTATTAAGTAAATAAATTATTTTACCATCCCTTCAAAATTTATATCGCCCCTTAAAAAAATTATTCCCCCTCCTAAATTTTTTTTATGCCACACTCTAAAAAAGTTTTTTGTGTGCTGCTGTAAAATAAAATTTGCGACCATCCTTGCTTCTGTAAAACATTACTATTAAATATTTTATATTTGTGTATGTAAAACATTATAATATAGAAGGCAAAATATTTTTAGGGGTAAATAAAAAAATTAGTAGGTGACAATTTTTTTCACAGTGGTAAATAAAAAAAATTTAGGACCCAAATGATTTGTGCTTTAGTGTATTTTTGTAAAAAAAAAAAATTGGCCAAAGAGCCAAGGAGGGCAAGTGTTTCAGTTATTACGATTTTAATTTTTAATTTTTAATTTTTCTTAGGACCCGAATAATCTTATACATTTGTGTATTTTTAAAAAAATTAATCCAAGAATAATCCAGGGAGCCCCCTTTCTCCACTCTGGGGCCAATACGCATTGAATTATATAAGATTGGTACTTTGAGTTTCATGTTGCTCAAAATGACTGTGGTCTTGAACCATCAGCCAACCACTTTACTTGCTTTCTTTTTCGTGTACTGATTTATTGTCGAAATGTTTTGGGAAGGATTGTGAGGGACTCTCTCTCTAGTCTCTGCATTGTTTGGTCAATTTTTACTCTGTACTCTATTACCTTGCAATGCTTACAAACAGAATTTTTGTTTTCTTGATTGAGGTTGGGTGTCTTGTGAACTGCAAAGGATGAAATGTCTTTTTTGGAAGCAGAAAACTTTGTACAGCTTTTTGTAGATTCGCCTATTTTATTCAAGGTAAGTTGAGTGATAGGCATTATTGAAATTTTGAACTTTAACCTAAAATAATTTAAATATCCCAATCAATAAAGTGCGCTAACAGGATAGAGGCAAAGAGCGGGCAAACGGGACCACGGCCCCCTGAGTTTTATATTTATTGTTTTACGTATATATAGGTTTGGGGCAAAACACACACATGTAAGAAGTAGAAAATAACAAAATTGAGAGAAGAATACACGTGATCTTCAATGATCCGTGTAGTACTTTTGTGTATTGTATATATAGGAGATAATTACAAAACACTTCTCAGATCTTTTCATAACTATACAAGCGTATATCTTTGAATGTAGAGATTATGTGGGGTAGGACACCTTAGACTAAATCTCTCCAACTATCATGTTACTGTACAGGCGTGTACGGAGAGATTATGTGGGATAGGAGATCTTAGACTATGTCTTTGTTTAGAATTTTCTCCCGGTTGAAATGATAATCAACCTCAATATGTTTTGTTCGGGCATGAAAGACAGGATTTGATGTCAGGGCCAACAAGTGAGACCTGAAAATCACGAAAGAGACTCCGAATCCAATATAATTCTACAGTAGTAAGTGTCATGGCACGATATTCTGCCTCACTACTAGAGCAAGAAAAAAAAATTTGCTTCTTGGCAGACCAAGAGATAAGACAAGAACCAAGGAGAATGTTGAACCCAGTGGTAGAGCGTCTATCAACATGATCACCTGCCCAATCATAATCACAAAATGCTTGAAGATGTAAGGGTCCAGACGTGTACCATAAACCAAGATCAGGTGTGCCTTAGAGATATCGTAGGACACGCTTAGCTGCTCCCCAATTACCCATGGATGGGTTGTGTAGATGTTGACATAATTGATTGACTAAAAATGCAATATCAGGTCAAGTCAAACTACAATATTGTAGGGCACCTACTACCTGTCGATATAGTGTAACAGCAGTCGGATCAAGAGGGGAAGAATCAGTAGCCCTGGGCACACCTCCTGATGTACATGGTGAAGGCAAAGGTTTGGAAGACTCCATCTTTGATCGATATAGTAGATCGGAAATATATTTGGATTATCGAAGATGAAGACCAGACTTATTCCGAACAGCCTCAATGCCTACAAAGTCACCAAGATCTCCCAAATCACGAAGGCGGAAGGCTGATTGAAGCCCATCAACCAGTTTGGTAACCACAGATAAAGAAGAACTAGTAACTAGAATATCATCAACATACACCAATACAAATAGATGAACATTATCAACATGAAATGTGAAGAGAGATGAGTTATTTGCAGAACAATGAAATCCAAGGTCAATGAGAGACCCATAGAGGCGAACATACCAGGCCCTAGGTCCCTGTTTGAGACCATATAAAACTTTTCTCAGAGAACAAATGTGAGTCGGAAACTGAGATGAAATAAACCCTGGTGGTTGTTCCATATAAACTACAGCTTCAAGCTCACTATTAAGGAATGCATTAGCAACATCAAATTGTCTAATTGACCAGTCAAATAGTACTGCGAGAGCAAGAAAAAGAAGAAGGGTAGTTATTTTTACCACATGGCTAAGACCATATTCTTGCTTGAAACCTCTTGCCACCAATCGAGCCTTATACCGGTCAATAGATCCATCAGACTTTTGTTTAAGCTTATAAACCCATTTGCAATGGATAACATGTTGGTCAAGTGGTCGAGGACGTAATTCCTAGGTATGATTATCTAGCAAGGCATTGAATTCATCTTGCATAGCAGCTATCCACTCCGGAGACAAGGCTACCTGTTGATATGATGAAGGCTCACAAGAAACATGAACACTGACAAGTGCCTGAAACGGGTGACGAATGGCAGTATACAGATGGTAATCAGGAAATTTTTTTGGACGAAGAGAACACGTTTGAGATCGTGTAACCCGTGCAGGAGGAGGTAGAGCGGGTAGCAAGGATAGCTCAGTAGCAGGATCATTAAGATTCGTGAGTGGAGTTGGAGATAGCTCAGAACAATGGGGCCGACCCACGGCATGATCATGATCTTCTTGGTGTGACGGAATCTGTATGTTAATTGGAGTGAGTAAACTGTCATTAGCTGAAACAGGCATATGAGAGATGCCCAGAGGAGCTCCTGACAGTGTTATTGGCTTAGGGGTGCTCTCTGGACTGGGATTATGACTTGTATGGGAAGTGCCTGAGAAGGAAGGTGAACACGAGGTGGTAACAAATGAAGTGTCAAGGTCAGGTAATGAATTACCTGAGTCAGGAGCATCAACTGAGGAGAGACGAGTAGAAGAGGAACCATCATTTTTTTTTGGATTACGAGGGTATCCGATTACTTTACGTAACTGACTAATTCCTTCGGACCCATGCGTAGCGCCCTCAACTCACGGATCGACAAAAATCGTGGGCCGTAGCCCGGGTGGTGTGGCCCTGACATATTGTCTACAGCGGAAAATTTGCATTGTTCCAGCGGGAATTCGAACGCGAGACCTCTAGACAAGCCCTGATGGCCTCGGTCTTTACCACTGCGACAAACCGTCAAGGTTGAAGAGGAACCATCCTTGTATGCCGGAAAGAGAGACTCATAAAAAAAAAACATGGCGAGAAACGTATGCAGTCTTGGAAACGGGATCAAAACATTTGTAACCGACATGTTGGGAACTATAACCAATGAAGATACAATTGGTACTACGGAACATAAGCTTATGAGAATTATACGAGTGAAGTAGGGGATAACAGGCACAACCAAATGAGCGAAACTGAGAATAATTAGGTGCAAAGCCAGACAATTTTTCGAAAGGACTAAGGTGATGAAGGACAGGGGTAGAAAAGTCTATTAATTATAAATATAGCTGTGGAGCAAGCTTCAACCCAGAACATGAGAGACATGTGTGATTGAGCTAGGAATGTAAGACTCATTTCCACAATATGTCTATGTTTTCGCTCGGCAAATCCATTCTGTTGAGGGGTATGTGGACATGATATGCGATGGATAATTCCACATTTATGAAGAAATTTTTTAAGTTGAGTAGAGCAAAATTCGTCACCCCCATCTGTTTGGAAACCTTTGATCTTAAATTCAAACTGGTTTTCAACCATGGCACGAAATGTAATAAAGGTTTGAAAGACATCTGACTTCGCTTTAAGAGGATAAAGCCATGTAAAGCGAGTAAAATCATCCACAAATATGACAAAATATCGAAAACCATTGATAGAAACAATAGAAGTGGACCATACATCAGAATGAATAATTTCTAAAGCTGGATGAAGACTCAAAATGTAAGCGTTTGCTTTTACCAAGTTGACAGGACTCGCAGACAGAATCTGAAATGTCATCAGCATATCAAGGCAAATTAAACTTATTAATGATATGACGAATAATAGGTGAAGAGGCATAACCCAACTGCGAATGCCAAATAGAAAATGTGGGTTTAGTTCCAGTCACCCCCAACAAGCGCACTTTTGATAGCAGAAAGAGGACGCCCTATGTGAATTGGATATATTCCCCCACTACTCGGTCCCTGCAGCAGTGTTTGCCCCATCTTTTTTTCCTTGATAAAAAAAACCAGACTCTGTGAGTATAAAATAACAATGATTTTCAACACATAATTTATGGACAGATAATAGATTTGCGGAGGCATTGGGACAATGAAGAACTCTAAACAAATGTAAGGGTCATATGGAATTTCTAACACACAAGGTACCAGTGTTCATGATCTCTAAACATGTACCATTCCCAACAGCGATCGAGTCTGATCCATAATAGGGTTGTTGCTGTGTGATAGGAGTTGTGCCATTTGCAATGTGTTCATTGGCTCCACTATCAACAAACTAGACACTGTCATCAATATCAAGATTAACCTGAGCCGCCATGGTAGCGAGACGAGCTGGAGGATGACGACCCTGATAAGAAAAGTTCATACGCTGATAATAGTCTAATGCAGTATGATAGTATTTATCACATATTTGGCATTTAACCGCATTAGGAGAAGGCTCGTAAGATAAATTA
>JAOWBN010000003.1:723546-735685 GCA_028565015.1 Pinguicula moranensis | reverse complement strand
GTGCCAGATATGGTAATCAGCAGACGACAATCGAAGGAGAAAGGGCAAACGCAAACCCACTGTTTGTCTCTCCCTCGCCTCGAGTGAAGAAACGTGTGTATGTTGTATGCAATGCAATGCAATGAAATACGAAGCCCTTTTTGGTGTTCGCTTGGTCACTTTCAGGCGTATCTCATTCTTTCTTTTCAGAGGAAGCGTCCATGCCGAAGAAACATCCACTACACTAGTCCACGTCCACTAGGATGAGAGCTGTACAAATTGGGCCCGAACCCGAATCTGAACCCGAACCCGAACCCGCAACGGACCTGCAACAATAAACTCGAAATCTGAAACTGAAATCTGAAATCTTTGCTGAACTCTTTTTTCAATTGACAAAATTGAGAGACATTTCAGACCACACGTAAGAAATGATCGGAAAACAGCTGAGAATAACTTGCCGGCGACTGTCAACTCTACGTTTTCTGAAGCGTATGTTTGAAGATTCCTATTATCCTTATCCATATGCTATATAATTCGCGGGCCCCGGCCCCGACCGTCTCAAGAGGCATCCAATTCCCGACCGACCATTGACCTCAATCCGGGTGACGTGGAACTGCAAAATTGCCCGAATTTGCATCCGAATCTCCCTTTCGATAATATCATTTTCAATTGGCATCCTTAGGAATGTAGAAAAAGTATCTGATTATGATCACAACATAAGTAAGCCCTTTACAATTTGGGGTTATAGAAGGGGGGAGGAAAAGCGAGAAGGACTAGCAGAAATCATGCAAAGGGCTGTGGACAATGTTTTAGCTGTCACGAAAGAGTGAGTTGTCCTACTATTTTACTTTCCCCTCCCATCACTCTCTTCATTCGCAGTTGACCTCTTCCTTGTATTTTTTTATCTGGGTTTTGCTGAACATTGCAAGATGTGATGGACATACCGTATTTGGTCGATTGCTCATCCTTATAATTCTGGTTTTCTGCTTTGTCTTCTGTATAATGCAGTTCTTATGTGCTGAGTAGTTGTTTGGGTACCCAGAGTTACCCCCATGGTAATTAGATTGCTTTATGAGAGGGGCTTGTATGGATTTGGGAGCAACTGACTTTATTATAACCACAGGGTTTTCTTGCATAAGGTGATCAACTGCAAATTAGTGATCAACCGTAATGGAGTTCATATTATGGGGTATTGTAGCTGGCTATTTGAGAACTTTATTAGTTAGATCGATTTTTCAATCTTGTTCCATTATTCGAGATTAAGAGCAGGTTGTTCCTGAACAAAGTTACTACACTGTCGGCCTTGTTAGCAGGAGTCATATTCCACTGTCATTTTTGTATTTGTTATTTCCTTCTTGACCCCTAAGTTTCTAAGGCCTCCTCGTTGTCAACATCTATATCCAAAATTCCAGGATTTTCAGTGAATGCCGATTGTAATGCGTTTAGTTCCAAAATTATAATAAACTTGCTGTCTTGACTATATGGGTTTATGAATGGCTGCAGATCTTTTTTTGCTCCCTGTACCAGAAAAAGGGAGTCTTTTAATGGAAATCTTGTCGCATTTATCATTTTATGAAATTATTATGTTGTTTATTTTTGTGTATTTTAAGGGTTGATAGGATTATTGCAATGATAAAGATTTAGTATTCAGCAAAAAGTTCAAACTCAGATCTTTTCATGTCTCAAAAAACTTAAAGAGTCAGTTATTGAGCTTCCAGGATTTCTTTTCTGCTATCCGGCTAGATATTTCTTGGAACATTTTTGTGGTAATGTGATTGAAAGTCCTCAGCAATCATTTGATGTGCGGACAAATGGAAATATAAATTTTCATGATTCAGCGTATGACAGTGTACCATTTACATTTTCAGTTTCCTTTTGCTCATGGAGATTGTGGGTGGAGCAGATTATCTTGTATTTATTTTACTGTGACCTTTGGTTTTCCTTGCAACGATGCGACATAAATGAGAGTGTCAGCAACGTATATTTTTTATTACAGCATATATGATGATCCCCCTGTCTCGTCTCTTGCTCTTCCCTGCCATGTGTATATGTTTGATTACAACGTATATGTATGTTCTAATTTTTCCGTGATGATATTGTCAGGTCTCTGAAGACATTTACCTATGAATCATTGAACAATATAGTAAGGTTCATAAATGGAGTGTCAGCAATGTTATTGGCCATCTTGCCTGGAAAGTCTTCTATTCTGGAGGGCATACATGGTTGGGAGCTTAGACCAACATTTCGTGGGCCTCGGCTCCCGAGCTGGATGGAGAAGTACGATTCCTTGCTTGTATAACTTCGTTGGCATTCTAAGTATTCACTAAACGTTATTTTACCAAAAGAATTATTTGTCTTTTCAATTAGTGAACACTATTATGATTATTTCTTAGGATGTGAAAGCACTGTAAGTTCTGCATTAGATACGAAACTCATTTGGGACATACAATCTTTTGATGTACTGTCTCTGCAATTGGCCAACTTTTCAGGATATCTTTGTGTCGTGGCTTTATGAATTATCAAAGTAACAGTTTCTGTAGGATCTAATCATCAATATGATTTCTTTATTTGTTTATGAAATGTATCTTCGGGTGTGGTAAGAAAATGCAGTGTGGAATGTTGGATTATCAGCACATACAACCCTATCTTTTCAAGTTGGGTGCATGTTAAAACATGTGTTTGGAATTTGTACTACTTTACTTGTTCATAGTTTGCAATTTGTCCTTAACTTCACTTTCTCTTATTTCTCCTTGAGAAATGCTGCTTTCGGCATACTTATACAAAATGTGGGTTGTAATATTTTTAACTTGATTATTGCAGTGGAGTATCATCATTCAATCAGTTCATCCATGAACTTTCCGTTGATTCTGATGCATCCTCGAGTGTAGATTATTCATCTGAAGGAGAAGATAGTGACATCCATCCTGGGACTCCACAGTCACAAAGTTCCCGAATTTCAAGGGATTCTTTTTTTACTAAGCGCAATAGAAATTGGATATATTGGGTCAGATGTATAGTTTCATGGATTCTGTTTCCTGTTAAGTTCCTATTGGGAATTCCACTTCATTTATATACTGCTATTAAAGCCCTTGTGAGGTCAGGAAATCACGAGCCCTCAACTGTGCCTTCTCCCAGAAGACTGCAGTCCCTCAGGGACCATTTTGTTCACCGGGCCACCGATCGCAGGCGTGGAGTTGTTGAGGTGTGTTTAATGCATATCTCAATTCTGGCAAAATTATAAGTAGCTACAGTGACTGACGGACGATTTTACTGATAGAAGCTAATTCTACATTAACGTTTACACAATTGGGTTAAGCCTGTCCTTTTTTGCCCTTAATTTGCTGTAATCTATTTTGGCAACTAATAAATTGATTAACTAATGAGAGAAATATGAATGTTTGAAACATCTTCCTGAGATTGAGGATTCCTCTTCACTCTTTTTTTCCCCTTGAGACAACTTGGTTTACCATAGTCAAGAAATAAACTTCATGTGTTTGAGTAGGAATGATGGGAATGATTGACTGAATCGTTCTGGATTGTAAGCCATGAAAAATTGGAGAAACTGTTATATATGTCGCAATGACAAGATAGTGGGAATGATATAGGTCAGAAAATGTTTTGAGAAGATTAACTCTTACTTGGATTTATATAATTAAAGCACATAGATTCATGCCTTACATGTAGCCTTTGCTTATATTTTCAGGATCTGCACGTTACATTTGAGATCTTTATAGAGTCTGCATTTGATGTTGTTCGCAAGGCAACTCATTCTCTACTAGCACCAGCAGAAACCATTAGAAGATTCTGTCGATGGTTTTTTTCTAGAAGGAATCACCATGAGTATATTTCATCTGAGGTTTCTATCAACACCACCTCAACTTCAGTGCTAGCAGATAGTGATCCATCTCCTTCTGAAAAGAGAACAACTACCCCCAGTCCCCTGAACACAGATGCTCGAACATGCGAGGATGTCATAACAGAGCTTGGGTAAGTGATTTGATTTGATTTTATTTCTCCTGAGCTCATTTATCTCATGTGCTTTTGTCATCTTAGCTACTATTTTATTCTTTCTGGGTTACTTAATGTGGAAGATGGTCTATGATGCGTTATGTTCATGCTCTAGTTTTTTCTTTCTTTTTTCTTTTTTCTTTTTTTTTTATTTTTTTAAATTAGAAAGAGTTATCTATTCAGATAAAGTGTTAATGCTCTAGTTTCATGTGACTTCGAAAAAAATATTAAGTTGCATTTTCCCTTCTTCTTTTTTCTCTTTTTGATATCAAGTCCAACTTCATTGATGCAATATCAAAAGAGAACATTTCACTCTCTTAATTGCTGGCCCTGATATTGACTGCCAACCTATTGCAAGTTGATGAACTTTTGTTCTTCAGGAGTTTCTTGTTATCACTGGAACTTTATTTTGGGTGATTTGTCTTACCCCTCGAGAAACAACGGTAGGGGGAACTGATCTATAGAGAAAGGCCAGTGATGATGTACTACAGATGCTGCTTCCATTATAAATTTGGAAGCTATCATACTCCACTTCAACTTTATTTCTCCCTGATGTGTAATGTGTTACTGAATCTGAGAAGGGCTTTTCTGTTTTAGGTACTCTTATGAAGCTATCCGTGTGGTTACAGCAGATGGCTATGTACTTCTTCTTGAAAGAATTCCAAGGTGTGTTGGTTAAAGGGGACAGCTGGCAATTTTGGATTTTACACTGATGAATGTCCTTGAAAGTTTGATATTATATCAATCTAATAGCAATACCTTTGTTGATTGCAGAAGAGATTCACGGAAAGTTGTCTATCTGCAACATGGAATATTAGATTCATCGATGGGGTTAGTTGTCTTTTTAAATAGTTATGCCCACCTTTATTACCAATAGTTCTCTTCTTTTTCCTCGACTAAATGGCTGAAATCGTTTGAGATTTTTTACTGACCCATTTGGTTCATGACTCGGTATCTACTTAAATAACATCCCTTCCATGTCCAAGTTAGTTTGAACTTTTGACCTTTGTTGTTTGGGGCAATTGCCCTTAGACCTTTACTTTGGATGTTGTCTGGCTTTGCTATGTTTAGAACTGCATTCTGATGTTATATGATGCCAAACTACTAGTAGTTTTATGTGGTCTTAACAATTGTTCTGTGGCGATAACGTTGTCTCAGGAACTTGAATTAGTTGGCATTTAAAAGTACTAAAAGAAAATTATATTATAATTTATTATTTTAATTTACCAACAATTGTTCTGCGGATTGCATTACTACTATATCAAGGAGGTCATGATTTTTGACTGTTATGTAGATGCCATTGTTGTTGTGATCTATTGGGTACGTTGTTGTTGTTGTTGTGATGTAGATGCCATTGTTTGCTGGAAAAAAAAAGGAGAATATTCTCTACATTATTTGCTGAGTAAAAGTATTGATGGTGCAATCTTTTGACTGATATTACAAGCTTCAGCTGTCCCAAGCATTCTGGTTGTCACTGGTTTCATTCAATCTCACGAACACTTTTGTGCAAGTATCTTACATTACTTTCTGATTCTCACAGTTGGGTATCGAATGGTGTCATTGGTTCTCCAGCTTTTGCAGCCTTTGATCAAGGTTGGTGCCAGATGCCTTTGTAATTGGATTGTGGTCAAAATGGTCCATGAACTTATGACCCTATTTTACTTGTTTTTAATGCCTTCTGTCCGTCGATGTGCAGGATATGATGTTTTCCTTGGAAATTTTCGTGGATTGGTTTCAAGAGAGCATGTTGATAAAAATATTTCATCACGGAAGTATGTGGCTAATCTCATAATACCCAGTAAGCTGCTTGAGATGATTAGAATACAATGAGAAATTTAAAATTGTTCACCATAAAACTTCAATGTTCATCATGTCCTAGCATATTCCTCAACGCATAAAAGGAGACTTGGTTACACTATTGCGTTAATTCTCCTAGTAACAGCTTGAGAACACAGTTGATTGGTGCTGCAGAATGCAATGGTCTTTGTTTGACATGACATTACTTCATCTATTCATGCTACTGGCATGAGTTAAATTATTTCTTCAATGTATTTGTTAATTATTGTTCATGGAGCGTTAAGCTTTTTGATCTTTGGCTTTCATCTGTTTTGTTATTTTTCTTCTTCTCTGATTGTATGCTTTATTTAGATGGTCTCTGTTCATAAATTGAAATGAACCACATTCCCGTTTTTCTCCTTCTTCCCACCAGTAAAAATATAATTAATAAAATAAATTATATCTTTTTGGTAAACAATGACCTGAATCATATGAAAAATTGAACCAAACTGCTAGATTCCTTTCTAGTAGGTAATACAACTTCCTTCCGCAGTAATACTTTTACATTTCTAGTTCTAAACTGTTAAGAATTATGTAATGTGGTAGTTTTCAGTTCTCTAGATATGTGCACTCAGCATAGTCAAGACCATCAATTCAAAGAATGACTGGTGTATATACTCTAAATGGGTTGTTCAGATTCCTGATTATACTCTGTGGTGCAGATACTGGACTTACTCAATCAATGAACATGGTACTGAAGACATACCAGCAATGATTGAGAAGATACATGAAATTAAAACAAATGAATTGAAGTCTAGCCAGTCCGATCCCGAGGAAGAAAGTAACGCGGACCAGCCCTATAAAATATGTGCAGTTTGTCACAGCCTCGGAGGAGCTGCTATATTAATGTATATCATTACTCGCCGAATTGAAGAAAAGCCCCACAGACTTTCCAGGATGATATTACTGTCACCAGCTGGTTTTCACCATGACTCATCCTTCATGTTCACTTTGGTAGAGTACATTTTTCTCTTTCTGGCTCCTGTCCTAGCACCTGTCTTGCCTGCTTTCTACATCCCAACCAGGTTTTTCCGAATGCTGCTAAATAAGTTGGCTCGTGACTTCCATAACTTACCTGCAGTTGGGGGACTTGTACAGACCCTAATGAGTTATGGTGTTGGTGGGGACAGTTCCAACTGGGTCGGAGTCTTGGGTTTACCCCACTATAACATGAATGACATGCCAGGGGTTGCATTCCGCGTGGCACTTCATCTGGCACAGATGAAACACGCAAGGAAGTTTGTAATGTTTGATTACGGCAGTGCAGCCTCCAATGTCGAAGTCTATGGTTTGCCTGAGCCACTCGACTTGGGAGAGTACTATGGGTTCATCGACATACCCGTTGATCTTGTCGCTGGGAGGAAGGACAAGGTGATCATGCCGTCTATGGTGAGAAAGCACTATACACTGATGAAAGATGCTGGAGTGGATGTTACCTACAGTGAGTTTGAGTACGCACACTTGGACTTCACTTTCTCTCATCGCGAAGAACTCTTGTCCTATGTTATGTCGCGTCTCCTGTTGGTCGGCCCACCATTGAAGCAGACGTCTAGAGTGAAGCCCCTCAAACTGAAAACAAAAGATGCAGAGAAACGAAAAGGTAAATAAAATGCTGACTGCATAACCCCGCCTGTGAGCTCACTTTTGTGCGTGCTTTCAGGTTGTTTATAGATGCTATTGTTGTGATTCAAATGCCTGTATGGAGTAGTGTTAGTTTGCCACTTAGCTTGGCTTGGCTTGGCTTGTTCATGTACTTAGTTATGTGCAACTCCTCTTGGTTCAGAACTGTTGAGAGGCGTTGAGGAGCCAATGGCAAGGTATAGTGGAGTGTAAAATATGTTCTGTAACATTTTATCTTAACCCTTTGTTATGAAGGAAAAGATGTTAAGCAATGCATGGGAGATTCAGATCCTTTGAACCAATTTCTTGCTTAGAAAGGTACTTGGGAATGAGTTGGGATTTCTGGTTGCGGGGCGGGGGGAGAATAATAAATTTTGATTTGGGAGCAAGAAACATGGTGTGTGATGATTCTTTTAGCTTTGTGTTAATAATGAACAAGATCACTATATCAAAATGACTCTATTAAATTTTACTATTTTAATTAACGAAGTTGTTAGGAATCTATACACCAACTGAGGCAATGCATATTGTGTCGCAACAGAAGCAACTTATTTGTATAATTATAAAAATAAGGTTATGTACATTTAATCTCCAGATCCTAATTTAGTTAAAAATCTATATTATAAGTTGGGGGTGGTTGTGGAGCATGAAACACATCTTTTGAAGTATATAATTCGAGTGGGGTGGGATCGGAGTGAAGGCCCTCCCCGCCCTTCCACTGGATCCAAGCATTGAAAATTATATTTAGGTTTTATTTAATGTCATCTTATTTGTCACATTATCATATGATTTTACTTATTTGATTATAATAAATCAGTTTGATCAAATAAGACTATTTCGCGAACACATAAGATAACTAAGAAATAAATTATTTTAAAAATTTAATTAAAAAAATAAGTCACATTATCAATTTCAATTTGCTAAATATAGCCTTGGCTACAAGTCAAGTTACTCTAAATTCTAATCTAAACCCAAATCAAGTTTTCATATTTAAAAAAAAAATTATTTTTATAATAAAAATATCCTGAGGAAGAATGGAGTTTGTCGCCTTCTCTCTCTATATATATTCAACTTTATCCAGTATATTCCCAATTAAGTTGGGGTCTGGGAGGTTTGATATACACGATCTTACCCTTATAATTATACAAAGATGCCATTTCCGTTTTGCGACCCAGGCGAGTATCGATCCTTAGACCTCACAGTTGCTCACCACTTGAGCGACCATAGTTTGTCGCCTTCTCTAATTCTCTTAAATGTAATTGGATACGGATCCAGAACTGACTTAAGCCCAAAATAACTTCAGATATCCGTTGATTCCCCGGCCCAATTTGGAGTCCTAATAATGACCTATATATATAAATACTAAAAATTCTTGTGCCATTCTGCCCCACAGTCCCCTCGTTTTTGTTTTCTCTTGCCTCTCTGCATAGAAGGTCTCAAACCCTAGACCTGAAATCCGTTGGTCCCCTATCATCAGCGGAGAAGGAAGCGGCGTTGTTGACGGTGGCGACCTTGACAGGACGAATAACTTCTTACCGGACAAATAACTTCCTGCTTGAAGCATTGATTGGAGGATACTGATTTTTCTCATGTATGTTTATTTTTCTCGGTAGAGAATTAATTTTATTTTGCTATGTGATTGTTTGAATGCTTTGTTGACCGTTGTAATTTGATTCCATACTTCTGTTGTGGTTTGTTTTCCACTAATTGAAAGTAAAGATTCTGGATTGATTGCTTTTGTTTTATGTTTTCCTGTATAGCTGTGGAGTGTCTATATGCAGAAGGAACCCGCATCTTATTTCAGTATTCTTGTAATTGACTAGTGATGGCGACGGCTTCTAGTGAGAAGATGTTGCTGATTGCTTACTCGGAGGAAATTGTTGATGGTGAACCAATTTATATATCCTCTAATGCCCTTCCGAATAAGGCGCAAAAGCTAGAACCTGCAGGGCATGCTTTTCATGAAGCTGCTCTTAGGTTGGCGGGACATGTGAAGGATAAATCGGAGGACCGGGAGAAGGATGCTTCGGATGCAAAGGAGAACATTTATATTGAATCATCGGATTCCTATAGTAGCAAAAGCAAGAAGAAATCTGCTGGTGAAGCTAAGCAGCAAGATCACTATGCTCTTCTAGGTTTGAGCCATTTGAGGTATCTTGCGACTGAGGATCAGATAAGAAAGTGTTACCGTGAGGCTGCATTGAGGCATCATCCTGATAAGCAGGCTGCTATTCTACTTGCTGAGGAAACAGAGGCTGCTAAGGCTGCAAAGAAGGATGAGATAGATGGCCATTTCAAAGCTATTCAAGAAGCATATGCAGTGCTTATGGACCCTGTAAAGAGAAGAATATATGATTCTACAGATGAGTTTGATGATGAGATTCCTTCTGATTGTGCACCGCAGGAGTTCTTTAAGGTTTTTGGACCTGCATTTTTGAGGAATGGACGCTGGTCTGTTACCCAGCCTGTCCCAACTTTGGGAGTTGATAAAACTGGGATCGAGGAAGTTGATAAATTTTATGATTTCTGGTATAATTACAAGAGTTGGAGGGAATTCCCTCATGATGATGAGTACGACCTCGAACAGGCTGAGAGCCGTGATCACAAGAGGTGGATGGAGAGGCAAAATGCAAAACTATCTGAGAAAACCCGAAAGGAAGAATACGCTCGTATACGTACTCTTGTTGATAATGCTTATAAAAGGGACCCACGAATTTTGAGAAGAAAAGAGGAACTGAAAGCTGAGAAGCTGAGAAAGAAGGAAGCAAAGTTGTTGACCAAGAAATTGCAGGAAGCAGAAGCAGCTAGGATTGCCGAGGAGGAAAAACTTAGAAAAGAGGAGGAGGAGAAAAAAGCTGCGGAAGCTGCTTCGAATCAGAAAAAATTGAGGGAGAAAGAAAAGAAGCTGCTGCGCAAAGAAAGAACTCGTCTTCGGACGCTTGCAATTCCTATCTTGTCACAGCATATACTTGATCTTACTGATGATGATGTGGAGGGTCTATGCTCATCACTCGATAAGGAACAGCTCAAGAATTTGTGTGATCAGGTTGAAGGAAAAGAAAGCTTAGATGGGGCAAAGCTCCTCAGAGAGACACTTCGATCAGACAAGAAATCGAATATTGAGGATACAAATTCTAAGAAGAATGTCTCTAACCCCATAAACGGAGAGATTGCCTTCAGTAGTTTCCAGAGAATAGAAAAGCCTTGGAGTAAAGAGGAGATTGAATTATTGCGGAAAGGAATGCTGAAATATCCTAAAGGGACTTCTCGAAGGTGGGAAGTGATATCTGAATATATTGGCACTAAGAGGTCTGTTGAAGAAATTCTCAAGGCTACAAAAACAGTTCTTCTTCAGAAGCCGGACTCTGCCAAAGCTTTTGACTCCTTCCTTGAGAAAAGGAAGCCAGCACAGGCAATTGCATCTCCTCTTTCAACAAGAGAAGAAATTACATCACAAAACAATGTGGCTGAGAGGCAATCTCTAGGTTCAGACCAGATGCAACAAGAGTCATCATATGGAAATGGTGAAATCCCAAATTTGGATAAAAGTGAACCTCTCACCAATGGAGTTCCTTCATCTTCTGATGAAGATTCATGGTCAGCCACTCAGGAAAGAGCATTAGTCCAAGCCCTGAAAACCTTCCCAAAGGAAACTACCCAACGATGGGAACGAGTTGCAGCTGCTGTTCCTGGAAAAACTGAGGTCCAATGTCAGACGAAAATCGCCTTGATGAGGGAGACCTTCAAGAAGAATACCACCAAAGCACCAGAGCAAAAGGACACCCAGTCTGGCAACTCACAGGAGTCCTGCAGTAACGACGAGAGAAGCGATAGTTCAGCCGCCTCTGCTGGGGCTGAAACCGGAATCTCTTCTAGTTCTGTCGTGGATGCTTGGTCTGATGTTCAGGAGAAAGCATTGATTCAAGCTCTTAAGACCTTCCCAAAAGACGCGAATCAACGGTGGGAACGAGTTGCTGCAGCAGTGCCTGGGAAAACAGTTAATCAGTGTAAGAAAAAGTTTACATCATTGAAAGAGAAGTTCAGGAACACGAAAACTGCGGTTTAAAAGTCTACAAAATCGCAGTAGTATTTTTGAATGCTTGATGAAGTCCTTTTTTGGTCATTCAATTTCTTGTTATTATGATGGGGCATTCTGTTTGAAGTATGCTTCATCTACACAAGAATAGTATTATTGTTAAATCCCCTCTGGGACTATATGGATTCTTTTTCATGGATCTCAATTTTTTTTTCTCTTCTTAGTTGTTTTCTTCCATACTTTGAATTGGGTCAAACCCAAATCGATTGAGTTTTTACTGCATTTGTTTCTTAGTTGAACATTGATCCACCAGTAGTGGTGGCTTTTAATAGGATCAGTTTCATTTTTTTTTATTAGATAATGATTGTATTCGGTATTATTTTTGGTCCAACTTTAGATTAAAATGAATTTAAGTGTTTATATATCAAAATGATGTAATGCATCTCAGATGCATTTGAAATAACTTTTTGTACAATTACAAGAATAAGACTGCGTATATTTGATCAGTCAATCTAGTAGATTATACATTGAAGATCAACTTCAAAGAATTAGTGGGTGTTTGCAAACTCCACGGAAAAACATATTTTGGCTGTGGAAAAGCCTATTTGGACTGTTTGCGATTTTGGCTTTTGGCGTTTGACTTCTGACTTTTGGCGGTGG
>JAOWBN010000003.1:683694-707704 GCA_028565015.1 Pinguicula moranensis | reverse complement strand
ACACTCATCTCGTAAATCGAGGTGCTTATAATCACAATCACAATTTTAAGAAGGCTGCGCAAAACAGCCCCTTAATCGAACAGCTAACCAGTTAGGCCTTGCCACGTGATAGAAAAAGAAGGCGAGGGGGAACCTTTTGTCAAAGCTATTTTAGAATCCAAACTCAACCACGGGTGGACAACGAAAATTAAAATTGGGGGAAATTTGTTATCGTTATCGTTAAGGACGGTAATAGCGGTAACGATAATGATAGTAGATAGATTTTTCGATTTCGCTAACATAGTGATAACAATAATGATTTAAGGCCATTTTTTAACGAAAATTTTGTTATTTCCTCTCTATATATATTTATCTTAAAAAAATATGTCAATAATAAAATTAAAAATTTGCCCTTAAAATCTGTTCACATTAGGATTTGGAATAAGAATTAAAAGATTTATGCATGCACTCAATTTGTACCATAATAGTCTAGTATAATTACCCTATTTACTTGCTATTACTGTCTCCGAATCATCTTGAATCATTTTGAATTATATTGTATCACCCTATTTCTTTCTCATTTATATAATTTTTGAATGATTATATATTTATATTAAATATATAAATATATTTAATATAAAAAAAATGCATAATACATTGTTGATGGGAAAGTTGGCAAAATTAGCAAAATTTTGCTACCGTTACCGCTAAGGTGGCGGAATAGCGGAAACGAAATAGCGGATAACGGTCACAGTAATGGAACCGAAACCTCCATCCGCTATCTTAGCTGTAACAATAATGGATAAGGCCATTCCATAATCGCTATTACCGTTATCCACCCTACTTAAATTGCCGAAAATCCAAGGTAAAATCATGGCTAGTGGGAAGAGGGCAAAGCCCAGTCCTGTCCTGCCCCTTACTGTTCCTCAAAGCGTCGTCGTCCTTTGCCTCCTGACGCCGTCGTCAATGAACATCGTGATGACAAATTTTCATACTCCGCCGCCGCGGCAAAGGCCCCGGCAATAATTATGGTGATCGGCGTGCCAACGGAGTGCTCCGTGATGAACCTCAAAGCGAGATTTGAGATGTATGGTCCTATCTCTCGAACACGAATGGAGCCAAATGGAGTTGCTTATGTCAATATCAGATCCAACGATGCCGCCCAATCCGCCGTCCGCGCCGCCCAAGATTCTAGTTTCCCCCTAACCGTCGACTCTATTCCAGTATGCTCTCCTCTCTTTCCACTCATAAAAGTTGTCTCTCTCTGCTTGCATTTGTTTTTTCTGTGAATTTCTCCTTATATGTGGTTTTAGGTTTTCTGCTACAAGCACTGGAATGTATTTGGGACTTGTTGCATCTCCCATGGTGGATATGCTCTTTATTTTCCTACTGAGCCAGTACCTCTTGCAAACTTCTTGAGATGATGATACTGGTTCATGCTTTTGAACTGACATTGCGAAAGAAATTTATCGGGTAAGAAAGTTATTATATTTAGGTCTAGTCTATTTGTTTATCCAGGGGATATTTGCAGTGGTTTGCTGGGTTCTATCTCAATTTATTAGACCATTGTTAGGAATTTGCCTAATTAAATTCCTAGTATTTCTTAACTATTAGGGTTGAGAAGAGTGAGGCAAAAAAGGAGAGAGACTGGGTGAGAGAAAAATAGAAAGATGTGAGGCTTGAGATGTGGCTCTCTGTGTCTGCGGACTTGAGAGATTTTCTTAGTATCTTCTAGTTGTTCTCTGTGTCTCTGTTGTATCACGAGAATGTTATTTCTTAGTGGATTGATTCTCCTCTTCTCCCATGGATGTAGGCTTTCACGCCAAACCATGTAAATCTTGTGTTGTTGCCTTGTTTTTGTTATTTTCGTATTCACAAAGTCTGGAATATTCCCCCAACAGTAATGATGAGAAATAGTGTAAAGCAGTTATTTTCAATTGAAGAAAGGAATTCCTTTTCTCTCGTGCACGATCTCACAGAATCAGCATACTCTTTCAATTCGATCACAATTACATCAATTCACTCGCGTCAAAATGGTATCAGAGCAGGTTTTGTGTTGTTAAACTACCAACGCTAGTTGTTATCACAATGGTAATAGAGAAGGAAGATGGCAAATCAAGAAAGGGACGATCAGCTTCTGGCGATGAAGCGCAGACAACAGCTTAAGATTTTCTGGAAGAACAGCTGCAAGTTCATGGATCTGACAATCCAGGTATGCAGTTGGTTTAATTTTGCTAAATGAGACAAAAATTTTGATATGGGGAAGTGGTATGATCTCTGCGCTTGAGGCTAAACTCAAGGTCGGATTCATTGATGGATCCTTACTTATGCCAAGTGAAGATTCTATAATGTTTGTGAAATGGAAAAGAGCTAACATCCTTGTTTACTTCTGGCTTCGTGGATCAATGCAGCCCGAGGTAATGAAAACTTACATGTTTATAAGTGATGTTAGGAAAATGTGGTTGAGCTTGGAAAAACGGCTACGAACTACTAATCTTCCTCACTTGTTTGAGTTGAAAAGAAATGTTGCAATGCTTAGACAGAATCATACTGGTATATGTGAGTTTTTTGGGAAGTTAAAAATAATCTAGGACCAATATGATCAGTTAAGGCCAATCCTATGGATAAAAGGAGAGACAGGAGATTTATTGAGGAAAAGAGACAATGAGGACAAAGTTATGGAATTTTTAATGGGGCTAAACGATGTGTATGAATCAGAGAGGTGACATATAATTCAGTGTTACTTCCAGATATTGATAATGTATATAACATCCTAATCACAGCAGAGAGGCAAAAACAAGTTAGTAGTAATATTGCAGCAGTTCATGATGGCATGAATGCAGGCATGTAGCAATGATGGTGAAAATGGTGGGTGGACAAAGGAATATGAAGCAGGGCAGAAGATAGATAAAAGTCTGTTGAATGCAGTCATTGTACCAAAACTGGATACAAAATAAATGAGTGTTTCAAGCTTAAAGGGTATCTAAAGGGGTGGGTTGACAGAAGATGTGATAAGAGCCATTTAAAATGCACTCACTGTACAAGAATAGGACACACAATTGATGAGTGTTTCAAACTTAAAAGTTGAAGGGTGGTCTGATCAGAAGGGAAAGGGGAAACAAGCCTATTCTGCTAACCAGGTTGGGGCTTCTGACGAAGGAAAAAAGTGGTTATTCACCACTGGATGTGAAGGATGATGGGCTCAACAATGTGTATGAAGTACTAGAGAATATGCAGAGAGAATTACAGAGGTTGTCTAAAGGGAAAGAAATGGCTGGACAAGGTGAAAAATAAATGATAAATATGGCCCGTTATGAAGACTTTGCAGATACGAGTGTATTTCAGTCACTTTCATCACGTAGGCATGCTGAAATTCTTAAGAATGAGTGAATTATTGATACTGGAGTAACAAATCATTAGATTATAAATCCTTATCAAACATTAGCCTTTTTAGCACAATGACTCCTGTGTGGCTACCAGATGGAAGTGTGCAGCAAGTGAAATGTTGTGGAGATGTTTGTCTTTCAGAAGTTGTGAGACTGAAATCACGTCTTTACATACCAAGTTTTAAATATAATTTGCTTTCAGTGAGGAAATTATCTTTAAATCATATATGTGGTTTCAGTTTTTGCCTGATCAGTGCATTTTGCAGGACCTTAAAACGTGCAGGGTCATTGCAGTTGGGGAGGTGAGAAAGGAGTTGTATATTCTGAATGCCAACTCTTTTGATCCAGTTGCAGCGAGAATGGGACAAGAAACTTTCAACTCTTACTTGCTTTCTTCTAGAGATGTCTTTGAAAAACGTTTAGAACTGAATGATGAGGTTCAGGCTTGTACTGCTATTGATTCAAGTTTGATGCATAGCCGTCTTAGTCATCCTTCTATTGATGTATTGACACATTTGAACAGTTCTGATATTGTTCGTAATTAAAAGAGTGTTGACACAGTATGTAAAGTTTGTCATGACAGTCAGAACATGGCAGAAATAGTTTTTTATTTGATGCATATGGATGTTTGGGGACCTTATAGGCTTTCTTCTTTGAGTACATGTCAATATTTTTTCACAATAGTGAATGATTATAGTAGATGCACCTGGAGATATCTCTTCAAATACAAGCATGAAGTGTCTAAGCAGATTGGAATGTTTATTTCACTAATCAAAACACAGTATGGCAAGACAATAAAAGTTATAATAACAGACAATGGTAATGAGTTTGTAAACAGCAAATGCAACGAGTTATTTCATGATAATGGGATCATACATCAAAGAAATTATCCATATACTCCACAGCGGAATGGCTTAGTTGAAAGGAAACACAAAACACTATTGCAAGTAGCTAGGGCCTTGCTGTTTTAGGCCAAATTGCCAAAAACATTCCAGGGTGAGGCAATGTTAACTGCCACATATGTGATCAATAGCTGGTCAAACAAAGTTTTAAATTGGCAGTCTCCGGTAATGTTGCTCAACCAGCAAGATGCAGATTTAAAACATCTGAGAGTTTTTTGTTGTCTCTGTTTCTTGATGGACCTTAGACCAGACAAGAATAAACTGGATGCAAGATCCTTAAAAGATATTTTTATTGGTTAACCCTCTGGTCAGAAAGACTATAAAATGTTTGTTCCAGAGCTTAACAAAGTTGTTGTTTCAAGAGATGTGCGATTTCATGGAAGCACTTTCCTTCTGTGATTGACCAGCCTGTGGATTTTTCTGTCCCTCACTGTTTGCCCTTTGATGACACTGATGTTTCAGAGTTGAATGCCCCACCTGCTTCCTGTCTGCCTCCACATGAGCCATTTGCTATCCCTACTTACTTAAGTCCTGAGGATCATACCTCACTGTCTGATGATATTCCTTCTGTTCATAAGAATTCTATTCCTATTGCATCTCCAACTTTTGTGACTACTGACCCCATGATACCACAACTTAGACGGAGTACAAGACAAGTTCAAAAACCATCATGGTTAGAGGATTTTCATGTCTTTCAGACTAATGCTAATATTTCTGGTAGCTTATCAGTTACACCTTCAAATGCTTCATGTTTGTTCACCAGCTCTTATTGTGGTTTTAGTGCTAATTTGTATATTATTGTTGAACATAAACACTACAATTAGGCTAAGAATGATGTGAAATGGACTTTTCCATGAAATAAGAGTTGACTGCTTTTGATGAGAACAATACATAGGAACTTATTGTGTTACCCAAAAGCAAGAAGGCAAGAAGGTTATTGATTCTAAATGGGTGTATCGTGTGAAGTGCAAGCCTGATGGTACTATAAACAGATACAAGTCACAGTTGGTTGCCAAAGGATACAATAAGGTTGATGGAGAGAATTTCACAGGGATTTTCAGCCTCGTGGCTAAGGTAGAAACAGTCAGGATTATGTTTGCTCTGGCAGCAGCTCGAAACTGGCCTATCTATCCTGGATGTGAATAACGCCTTTCTCCATGGAACTTTAGATGAGGAGGTCTACATGTTTCCTCCTTTGGGCTATGATAGTACCAAGAAAGGACAGATGTGCCATTTGCTTAAGTCCTTATTTTGATTGAAACAGGCATCCCGGCAATGGAATATTGAATTTACCAGCAAGCTGAACACTTATGGATTCTAGCAGTCCAATCATGACTCCTGTTTCTTTACACTGTCAATGACTGAACATCAGCTGTTTCTCTTGGTTTATGTGGACGATGTACTGCTTACAGGATCATCAATACCTTAAATATGCCGTGTGAAAGCTTATCTTGACGCTGCTTTTACAATTAAAGACCTCGGTGAAGCAAGATACTTTCTTAGTATGGAGATTGCATGTTCCAAAGATGGAATCTATATCAACCAAAGGAAGTACATTTGTGACCTTTTACTGGAATCTAGACATATGTAGTGTGTTCCTGCTGCTACACCACTGCCATGTGATCTCAAGTTTGAAGCCATTGATCAAGCATCACTCTATCATAATCCTGAAAAATATCGTAGACTAGTTGGTCGGTTGCTATACCTTAACTACACCAGACCTGACATCACATACGTTGTCCAACAATTAAGCCAATTTGTTCATGCATCCCACGACTAGACAACTTTACATCTTCGGCGTTATCTGGCTGGTCATCGGGGCACTGGTATCTTTTACTCTAGTATTTTCTTCCGTAATCTCACAGCTTACAATGATGCTAATTGGGGGAGTTACAGGACATCTGGCACTCCTTGACATGATATTGCATATTTCTGGGAACGAGCCTTATTTCATGGAAAACTAAGAAACAAGCCACCATTGCTTGTTCTTCTGCTGAAGCAGAATACCGTGCAATGGCTGCTACGGCTAGGAAGCTGCAATGGATCATGTTTATGCTCCAGGATTTTTAGTTGTCACCAATTTTTCCTATTCCCTTTTGGTGTGATAATAAGGACGCATTGGAGATTACTGATAACCCAGTTTTTCGTGAACGCACGAAGCACATCGAGATTGATTGCCATATGGTTAGGGACCAGTACAAAGCAAGTCTCATTCCACCTTAGCACATTGCCTCAAAACACTAACTTGCTGATGTTTTGACTAAACAACTTCCTGCAGCTAGTTTTCGCCTTATTTTGTCCAAGATTAGCTTGAGAAGGGGGTGATGGAGAATCACTCTTTGGATCACTTGGTGTACACAGGTTCACGGGAGCTTACACGCATGTCACTTACACAATACTCTTCATCACGTTCAGCTGAAGGATCACTTGCAGAATTGAAACAGAGTGCAATCTGTGGACCTGGATACGTGGCAATACTAGAACGCTTGAATCCACCTTGATCTAATGGCTGTGATACAAAGCTATAGTTTTTGAGTCTAGCAATTGTTTTAGTATAAAACACAATTTTGTTGTAGCTGTCATTATGAGAAACAGAGTGTAAAGCGGTTATTTTCAATTGAAGAAAGGAATTCCTTTTCTCTCGCGGGCGATCTCACAGAATCAACATACTCTTTCAATTCAATCACAATTACATCAATTTAGTCACGTCAAAAATTTACCCTACAATGATGCCATTCAAAAGTGCAGATGCATTTCAAATACGTCATGTCGGACCTCAAAACACATAATAATGCACAAATAGATATCCCGATACACACATGATAGGTGGACCCCTGACATACACAAACAAAGGCAATAGTTGAATTGTATGCTCACTTTGGCCCCAAATACCCCCTTTCCTGCCTCCCTTCCGCCAGTATTGATGCTATTATAGAATGTTGAGGCACTATGAACTCTTAAATTAACCTAAATCAACTTCCAACAACTGAAAGCACACAAACAGGCGAAAAAGAGACATAACATGATGTCTAAATCAACGAAAAGCAAGCTACCCGAGTAGAGATAGAATGAAAGCAACAAGGGAGGCAAAGAAGATAGATATCAGGAAAACGGAAGTAATGGCTAAGAGGCGGAGGCTTTTGGAAGTGAGTGTGGCGGAGAGTGCCGAATTCTGGTAGATCGCAAACTTAAAAAGCTTAACGGCACCTGGTGACTGCTGTTGTTGTCCTCCACCTTGATCCATTTGTGCGAAATGACGGGACGATGACTAACCGACCTTTAGGGTTTTAGGTTTGAATATACGCCATTGATGAGGTTTTGGAGCTCAAAATTAACCAAGTTTAGCCCAAGTACAAAAGACATAAGTTTCAATGGCCGGGCCCGGATTTAGACAAATTAAAACTAGACATGTCACACGATTTCAATTTAAACTTCAAGCGAAGAAAATGAAATTTCATGTCTAGGATATAGGGGTGCCCGGTTAACCAAACCTACGACTCCGATTCCAGTTCATGAATCATTGGTTAACATTTTATTTTTTGGAACCCAAATTGGAATTGCTAGTGGCCGGTAAACCGGTGGTTCACTCAGGCACGATTTTGATACATTTTCAATACAATTTATTAGATGGTTCAATTGACAGTTTGATACGGTTAATTTATTATATTTTAAATTTCAAAAATTATATTAATCTTTTTTTCATGAAATTTTATATAACAACTATTAAGTTATACTTATACATATGATATTATGCTTATAGAAAGAATATATAAAAGTGAACTATGAAGTATATATTATATATAAGGTTATAAATTATAAATAATATATAACTATATCTGTAAAACAAATTATATATATTCAAATAGTTAAAGGGGAAAGAAAAATGGGGGAGGGGGGGTTGAATTTAATAATAAATATATAACCATTTATAATTAAGTTGCACACTTATCATTTATGTATACTTATACATATAAATTAATCAAAACTCATGTAGTTCTTGTAAAACATCAAATACTTACCTTAATTACCTGATGGCTACTTGGCAGTTGATCAATCCAACTCAGTTGGACTTGTTGTTGTTGCATTTGTACTTGTATCAAATGGACTGGCGTCGTTTTTCGATGTTTTTTATTTCTATTTTTCGTTGAAATGGTTAGTTTTTCAATCTATTATTATTTTTTTAAAATAAAAGCATGTTAACCGGCGGTTCGTACAGCTATTTTTTTTAAAAAGATTTCTTTTAATATTAAACCGCCTGCCGGTTAACCGTCTATTTTTGCACGGTTCATTAAACCGTCGATTACGATTTTTCTGGGAATGAACTGTAACCGAACCGCAACGCGACGATTAATCGAAAATGCCGCTGGAATTCGATCATCGTAAATGAGCGTCAGATCCGGTTTGGAAATGCTGGTTTGACGGTTCACGGTTCGGATTGGGCAGCTCTACCTTAGGGTGGGCATTCGGAATATTTCCATCGGAATTGGTGAATTCCACTTCCGTTCCGATCTCCCATCGGAATGGATTTCTGCATTCCATTCCATTCCATTTAACAGTACTTTCGATTTGCTTCGGAACACGGAATTCAGAATTCTAATATTCCAAATTTTTTATTTAATTTTAATTCAAAATTTCCTTCAACAAAAAATTAAAAACCTGAAACATTTTAATTAATTCAAGATTAATTAGTTCCTATTCCCGCAACATATTAATTAAAATACACAACATAAAATTAAAAACATGCTCAACATTTCAATTGAAATACATGTAACATAATCCAAAACAATAACATAAAATTAAAAACTTGCGCAACATTTCAATTGAAATACATGTAACGTAATCCAAAATCAACAACATAATCCAAAATAAACATAATCCAAACTTTGAAGTTTCAAATTTCAACTAGAAGCATGCTTTTGACTATGGGTAGGCGACTCTTGGTCTTGCTCTATGATCATGATCCCCTCCACCATTGAATCCGGATTATGATCTTGCTCTGCAAAACATAAGTAATATATATATATATATTTAAGTTAATAGTCTCAGATTAAGTACAATAATACGTCTTGATGTTTAAAACAAAATATTACCTGTCATACTCATATGTCTCATGATATTCTGTCCCATTAGAATGAGAGAGTATTTATTATTTATCCTTCAATCAATCCTGCGCACATATCAATCCTTTAGTTGTTTTTTGGTGCTACTGAACTTCTGAATACACTGAGCACCCGTCCACCTGTGCTAAAAGCCGACTCTGAAAGCACGGTCGTGATTGGTATTGCTAGAATATCTCTTGCCATTCCATCCAACACATGATACTTATTTTGTTTCACTTTCCACCATTCCAAAGGGGTACATATTGAGTCAGGGTCTTTGTGGTCCATCACCAAGGTAGCTTTCCAACTCATTCTGTTTGTTGAATTGCGAACTTCGAATCATGTGCCTACATTCTTGTATGTCTTTACTCTTTCCCAAGGTACTTGATGGCTTAAAATGGGTATTATTGTGTGAAGAGGATCCCCCATATAATGAATTGTATTCATCATAGAGAGCTACAGTTGTGTTTTTAACGAACTCAATAGCTTTCTTAGCTTCATCAGGGCCCATAATCTTTTCCAAAAATGAAGTCAAACCATTGTAGCTAATTCTTTGGCTCAAGTAATGTTGCGTCAATAAAGAATCTAAGAAAAAACAGTGACGTACAATAAGAAAAAGATAATAAAGTTCAATAACAAAAAGACTTTAAGATGCAATAAGAAAAAAATAACATAAAGTTACCTATTGAATCTAAGATTTGGTTTATCCTCCAAAAATTCACCACAATATTTTAAATATTTGTCGTGCATGCACATTGCCATCCCACTGAAGAACGGATCCTTGCTCTTTATAAAGATATCTAGCTCAGACTTAATGTTATACAACTTTAGGAAAAAGATGTGAGCAGTACATGTCTTAGAGGCGGAGAACGCTGACGTAGCATCATAGAAGACCTTCAAGAATTCGATGAAAGTTTTAATACACGCCCAATCGTTAGTCACAGGACACCCCACCACAAAAGGTTTGTCCTATTCTCCTCTCTTAGTTTCTGTCAGATACCTCACAAGTCCAACTTCATTGTCCAACATCTTCTGAAAAACATCCCAATGCTTTTCCATAGATTCTAGCAAAATATAAGTGGAATTCCACTTAATTTCACAATCTAACTGCAAAAAGCCAGTGGTTGGCAAACCCTCTTTAAGTTTTGAATTGTTCTAATCGATAAGGTGAAAACTTCACATATTTTATTATGTATCGCATTCTCATAACTGAACGGCCAGGCTTTGTTAGTCCTTCCTTAACAATTAAGTTCAGATTATGGACAGAACACCACATGTGCAATTTCTTATAATAATCGAGTACTTCACCCACAATGCTTCCAAACTTTTGGACCTGCCTTCTCTAAGCTAGTTTAACATTGAATTATTGCTTGAAGTATTGTCTACTATGATTGTCAATACCCCAGTCACTCAGTATATCTTCCAACACAACAAAAGTAACATACTCGTGTGAACAAGTCTTTTAAATTTGATTGTCCACTTACGTAATTTCCAACGATATTCTATAAAATGTGATGTGATGCGCATATAGACCATTTTCTGAATAGATGACCCGCGGACTCAACTCCTTCACCTTACGCTGCAAGAGTCTCTGCTCATACAAGTACACTCCCAAGCAATCCTTAGCAACTATTTTTCGAGAAATCATGTTGAACCTAAGAAAACAGTAAGTATTCAATGAAAAACAATGAGTTTTAAATGAAAAACAATAATCGTGGTTCGAGTTGTTTAGAATACTTCCTAAATACAGACTTCTCAACAAGCTTGAATGGTAGCTCATCTTCAATGAGGAATTAAGCAAGAGATCGTCAAATTTGCTAACACCTTCGGTGTACCAGATAAAGCATCGAAAGTGAACTCTTGTTGGTACTTATCAATAGTAGATTGGTTATCCTTCACTAACTTAGGATAACGTCTATGATGGTACCATAATGTCCCATATTTAGCGTTGTCGTACTTTACTTTCTTCTTGCAATATTTACAAATTGTCATTTCTATACCCTCTATCTTACCAAAAACATCAAAGTGAGTCCACATCAATGATCTCTTTGTTCACCTTTTTTTTGTAGAGTGCATTTGTACTATTGTTTCCATAGATTCATCTTCCATGCTATCGCCAGAGAAAGTTCTTCCAAGTCATCCAACTATAAGTTTGAAATACTCTAATAGGTTCTACTTCTATCGGATGTTGTATGTTTTCCTGTATGTACAAGATTCTTGTTAGTGTCCCTAAGTTAGTCAATGCTCTCTTGAAGAAAACAGGGATCTCTCAACTTTAAGTGTCTCTGCGTTAGTGAATGCTCTTCAAACTCAAGAGCAGTGAAAGAAAATGCGAAATAAGGATTCCTCATAATTTGCCCCTGTTGTACGGAGCAAAGACCTTCAAGCAGGTGGTAGTGGTATAAAATGAAGAGTTAATTAGGTCTGGATATCGTATAATAGAAATTACGGATTTGTTTTGTCATTCGTCATCGTTTTTTATATGTCCGTTCCATTATAATAATGGACTGATACCAGACAAAACATCTTGTTCCGCTATATTAGTGGAACGATGGCAGAAGGTATTTTGGAATTAATGGATTTTCGTTAATTTTTGTTAAAAACAATTAGATGATAAATTGCTTTTTTATTATCTCTATTTCTTAGAGAAGTGAAGTGAGAAAGACAGAAAGTCGTGAAATCGAATTGTGGATTTGCCTTCGTGAAGAAAATAACACACTAGTTCCTGATGCAAAGGCAAAGTTGAGAGTTGTGTCCAGGAGGTATTTAAAAATTATAGACAAGTATATGGCACATCCTCATCCAGACAGAGACAATCACAAGCTAACGCATAGACAAACGATCAAGTGGTGAAAGATGACATTAGGGCTTATGAGTTATATCAGGACCCGAAGCAATCTCAAGACAGCATATCAGAGCTATGTTAGTGATCTATGTGTACCAGCATCAAAGCCGATGGATATTTTATCTTGGTGGAAGTCCAATGAATGATGAATCTGTCATGGTGGCACAAATGGCAAGAGATGTACTTGTTATTCTCATTTCAATTGTGGCCGCTGAAATCGCCTTCAGCATTGGTGAGAGAATCTTGGATGCTATAAGGAGCTCATTATCCCCCACCATAGTCGAGACACTTATCTGCTGCAAAGTTGGTTAAGGACCAATACAGAAGTCAGAGATTATAGATGGTGTAAAGGATCCATTATCCTACAAGATTAAGACATGTATAATAATAATAGATAATTCTATGTTTTAATTAATTCTTTCATTTCTTATAATCTAACTATTTTTACTTTATTATATGCAGAATATAACAAAATTCCTCAAGACTTTTGTATGCGTCTAATCTGATGTTTGACTTTCTGGAACTTGTTGTTTTACTTTGTTTGGTTTAGAACTTATTCATGATATGTTATGACTTATACAAAAGCTCATTTGCTTCCTGCCATGAAAGAGAAAATCCGACCGTTGGCGAAAATTCTCTCTGCCAACAAGGGTGATCCAAGCGGTGTGAATTCTGCTCCGCTGTCTTCACGTGACCTGCAGCCGCATGATCTTCAACTGGAACCCCAAATTGCGTCTGATACAGAAGGCGGCGGATTGGGCAACACCGACAGTATACCAAAATCAAAAGGAAAAGGAGTCTTCTCCTCTTTCTGGGCCGACGCCGCGGAAAACTCTGATGTCAAAATAGTCGATATAGTCATTACGACGGCTAATTTCAAAACATACAAATATAGGACGCCTCTGTCCAATGCAAATCTTGTCGAGAAACAGGGAGATGTGTCCGAGTTTGCCGGATTCGCGTCCTCAAAGAAAACTGAGGGGAAGCGCAAGAAATCGCAAGAAAAACGACCGTCAAAGAAATCGGTGGCAGTGGCATCTACTCCGGCGGTGAAGGCTACGAATAGAGGCTCGACCGTTGAAAACAGTGATGTTACTATTACAGAGAAAACAAAAAGAGCCTGCCTGATGTTCGACAACTCATCTACTCGATCCCCCCTGATTGTCGACACCACTGCTGATACACTGAAAATCTCTGGTATGGATCACTCGCAGGCGTCCAAAATTGAGAACAAATTAGATGCACCGGCGACAAAATTGAGTACAGATTCTATTAGTGAGAAACATGATACGACTCTTGATTTTGTATATGTTGTCGCTGCTCCAAATAGGCCCGATTCTGGCTCTTCCCAGCAGAAAGTTGTTCCTCAGCCACCAGACAAAGGTAAGGATGTTATGGACTCTGATATCCCCCAGACTCCTTTGCCACACATCCCAGAAAATTCACAGTCTGAAGGTCAGTGGGAGGAGGTCTCCAAAAAGAGGCGTGGACCTGCGGCAACGCCAATACGCCCTCCGCTACCGCCTCATATTGTAATTCTTTGACAAAATACCTCATCTTTCCTTGTGACTAACCTCCCTCCCCAAGCCTCTACTGCAGACTTGCGTGTAATATTCGCAGGGTATGGAAAACTAGAAGACACATTCATGCCTAAACCGAAACTGAACCAACGGATCCATGGCTTTGTAAGATATGCTCGTGACTGTGATCCGCTCCTTCTGGAACGAGATTTAAGCGGAATCTGGATGAGAGCCCATAAGCTATCGGTTAAGTATGTGCCTTCATCTATATCTACATCTGCCTCTGATAGGTCTACTGCCAAGAATCAAGACAAGTACGCTCCTACCCGCATGAATCCTCGGGAAATTGATGGTGATAAAATGGAGGGATGTAAGACAGTCCGCATTGAACCCCTCCTGGATTACACTGATTGGCTAGTTAACAGTGTACTGGCAAATCCCTGCCATGGAACCACACCAGATTCCATTAGGCCTTTGCTGACAGAACTTAAGCTGGATAGAGGTTCAGTAATCTCGGTTGAGGGAGGAGAGTTGCTACTGACTTACCCAAATGCCGACTTACAGAATCGGCTATGTGAGGAGCCGGAGATAATATCAAAGCTAGGGCTGCTCTCTGCTAGACCTTGGCGTCATGGCGAATACAATAACAGCCGATTGGTATGGCTTCAAATCAGAGGAACCCCGTTACATGACTGGCATCCATCAGTCTTCAAGCAAGTGGTTGAATCACTCGGCGAATTCGTTAGGCTCTACATAGCTACTGAAACTCGCTCAAATCTCCTGCTTGCCCGGGTCCTTATCAGAATAAAAGAAAAGATTGCCATTGATACACATATTAAACTAGTACTCGGGGAGTAATGGTTCAGGGTCCATGTTAATGAAGAACACCACTACGCCCGTACAGGAAATCCTTCGGACAATCTGGGATCAATTCCATTCAATTCAAGAGTATCATCTGACTTTCCTGAACTTAAACGCAGTGCAGTGTTCAAAAGACATCAGGGGACCAAACTGCCAACAAAAATCTGGCAATCTAAGGCGGATCAACAAAAGAACACTGCTGCCCCGAAAGTTAATGTTGCAACTCCATCTGGTTCGCCTCCGATCTCAATCAGAACGGCTGCTGATCTACCTTGTGAAGAAATTTTGAATGATGCATCTGCATTGCGTGCCCCTCGGCCCTCTGTTACATCCACAGTTAACTCTATAGCCCTGCCAATCCTGGAAATACCTCAGGACTCCACTCCGTCGTCTAGGCTAGAGCATCCCCCTGCTTCTTCAACTCTATAGAATGTTACGCGCAATCTAGCTCTGGACAGATAGACTACGCGGGAAATGGATATTGATCCGTCTTCATCCCATACTTGGCCTAATGTAAAGAAGTTAATTCAGCAGGTGAAATCCAGCAATCCCCGAAAACGCAAGGAGAGTACTCAAAGAACTTCCCCTGTTCCGCATGTTGGTCCCTCTAGACCGTTGGGTGTGCAGTGTGCTGGATCAAAGAAGCGGGTGCAGGACCTAGCTACTGCAGACTACATCTGGTCCTTGGGGGAGGAAATAGGCTTGCAAGCGATGGAGTCAATTGAGCAGACTAAACTCCGTCTGCAAGAACTGGAGCAGGTGGATCGGATGGAAGACCAACAAGCGGACCCTGGCAATGAAAGAACTCCAGCTGAGTAATGCACATCCCTTCTATCAATGTGTGTGGACTCAACAACTCAGGCAAGATCAGTACTATATCCAAGTTATCAGGAAAGAACAATATCAATGCCTTGTGCCTTCAGGAAACCAAAAGAGAATCCCTCGATCACTTCTGGGTCAGCCGGATATGGAAACATTCTGAATTCTCATGGGCGGTTAGCCCGAGCCGAAACTCCTCTGGAAGACTACTTACAATCCGGTGCATGGCGACGCTCTCTATTACACGAACCATCTCTCTTGATAATCTTCTTATAACCGAAGGAATCTGGATCCCTACCAATGAAGCGGTATCCATCATAAATATTTACGCAAGATCTGGGAACTATGCGGCTAGCAGAAATTTGTGGCGTGAATTATCTTCTATTATGCAGAATGGTCCGAGCACAGCCTATTGTCTAGTAGGTGACTTCAACATAGTGAAGACTCCTGCGGAAAGAATGAATTTTACTGGCAATGCAACATCGGAAATGCATGCATTCTCTCAATTCATTATGGACAACAACCTAGTCGACTTACCTCTCCTAAGATTTCAATTCACTTGGCTTGATGGCAGAGGTACTCGAGCTAGCCGTTTGGACCGTTTCTTACTATCTGGCAAATGGATTACACTATGACCTAATCAAGTACAGTCGGCGCTGGAAAGAAATATTGCCGACCATCGCCCCATTCTACTCCATTCGGCTGTGTCCAACTGGGGGCCAAAACCTTTTCACACATTAAAATGCTGGAATTCACATCCAGATTTCAGAAGCTTCGTGAAGGAAAGATGGTAGGACATGAACTTCCAAGGTACATAGTAGCATCTTACATTCTTCTATCAGACAACTGCGTCTTAATTTGCAGGTATGGAACCGGGACGTCTTTGGCCATGTGGACCGAAACATTGAGGCACTCCAAGAGAAACTAAATGGATTCGATGTTGTATGTGAATCCCGAGCTCTCACGGAGGTGGAGAAGGGCCTTCGGTTCAGCGCTTCCCAGGAACTAAAGATTGCAAAGAAACGGCAAGCATCTTTATTTAGCCAAAAGTCCCGTGCATCATGGATAACAGAGGGAGATGGAAATACTTCCTTCTTTCATGCGACGGCGAGACATAGGAGATATCAAAATTCAATCCACGGCCTCTACCTGAATGGAGCATGGACCTCGGACGTCCGGGAGGTAAAACTTGGTATTAATACATATTTTGCTAACCATTTTCATGAGCAGGACTTCCCTCGACCTCTTATTGATTTGCCAAACACAAACATGCTTTCCGAAGCAGACAATTGATGCTTACAGCGTGCTTTGCTGAGGAAGAGATATTCTCTACACTATGGTCTTGCTCCGGGAACAAAAGCCCGGGCCCGGATGGCATATCTTTCAATTTTCTCAAAGTAAATTGGGAAACAGTGAAGGGGGAATATATCGCCTTCTTACAGGAGTTCTATAGAACTGGCACTGTTCAGACCCTTGAATTCTACCTCTATAGTGCTGACGCCAAAAGTGCTCTCTCCATCAGATCTTTCTCATTATCGACCTATCTCTTTGATCAACAGTGCTTATAAAGTATTGGCTAAACTGTTAGCAAACCGGTTGCGCAAAGTGATTGATAAACTTATCTCTCCAGAACAACTGGCATTTATAAAAGGGAGACAAATTCAGGATGGTATTCCTCTACCTAATGAACTATTACACCATGCCCTTTCCTCTAAGGAGAAGGCGGTGTTCCTAAAGGTCGACTTTGCAAAGGCCTTCGATTCGATCAACTGGAACTTCTTATGCCATATGAAGAAGAAGTTGGGCTTCTGTGATAAATGGATCGGGTGGATCCGATCTTGTATATCTACAGCATCACGAAGCGTGTTGATAAATGGCTCCCCTACAGGCATCTTTGATTTTAGAAAAGGATTGCGCCGGGGTGATCCTCTATCCCCGTTCTTATTCATTATTGTTACTGAAGGTCTAAATCTGTTGATTAAAAGTGCGAGAGCTCGAGGGAAACTCACGGGTATTCGGTGTGGCACAAAGGATTACACGCACTCTCTTTATGCAGACGATACGCTATTCTTTGGGGCCGGCCGGCTCAGTGGCAAATGTTGTTGCTATGAAGGCTATCCTTCGCCTATATGAACTATCCTCTGGCCTCCGTATCAACTTTCAGAAAAGCAGCCTACTATGCATTAATATGCCTGTTCAACAACAGCTTGACCTAGCCAGCATCTTCAATTGTCCTCTTATGACGGTTCCTTTCAAGTACCTGGGAGTTCAGATTGGATGCAACCCGGGCCTAAGGAGCAGCTGGAGTCACCTGACTGAGGTAATGCATCTAAGACATTATTGTGGACTAATAAATTTCTTTCCTTTGCAGGTAAAGTGACACTAGTAAAGAGTGTACTATGCAGCCTCCCGGTCTATCAGTTCTCTATCTATAAAGCTCCAGTCTCGGTCATCAAAGATATGACTAGTATATGTCGGAATTTCCTCTGGAGCTCGAGTTATTCCCAGCGCAAATCTATAACTTGGATAAAATGGCAGCACCTCTGCCTACCTAAAGAGGCGGGTGGTCTTGGGATTCTTGATCTTCAAGTCTTCAATCTAGCTCTATTTGCAAATGGGGCTGGAGACTACGTGCTGAATTCCATGGTCATTGGCAGGAGGTCATCAGAGCTAAGTATTCGACCAATCTTACACTTCATGGGGACTAGAGGTTAATACCAGAAGCCCGCAAGTCCACCAAATGGTGGAAGGAACTTCGGCAAGAGCTCTCGCTTGATAGTTGGTTCTCTTCACACTTACACCGTATTGTGGGAAACGGCGCTAAAACAAGATTCTGGCTTGATACTTGGATTGGATCTAGCACCTTGGCTTCTCGCTTTCTTCATTATTCGGACTAGTGGCCAACAAGGAGATCTCAATTCATAATATGTGGCCCCAACTAGTAGTTGCACGACCGCAAAGCCACAACTGGTCCCAGTTTTTACGACCCCAGCACCTGACCCTACTACAGGTTATGGAGACGAAACTTATAGACACTTTCATGCCATCATCTCATGAAGACATCTGGAGATGGACAGCTTCCATGGATGGGAAATACTCCTCCAACAGTGCCTACAAAGCTTTATTCAGAGAAACATACGGTACCTCGTCTCTGAGACCTGATTTATCAGTAGTATGGGGCAAGCTATCTTCAAGGAAAGCTACTATATTTTGCTGGCGTGCCCTCAGACACCGGATTGCAACATCAGATATGCTTATTACTAGACGAATGGTTCTCACGGTGGAAGACAGTCTATGTTGCCTATGCCATGCATTCCCAGAGACTGTACCCCGTCTATTTTGTTCATGCCATGTGGTCTATACACTTTGGTCCTATATCTATGAGTGGCTGGGACTTTCTATGGCAGGACCAAATTCTGTCGCCGCTCATCTGCATTCACATCTAGGCCTGCAACCCTCTAGTAGGGTGGCTGAACTATGGAAATCTATCTGTCAGGCAACTATTTGGAATATCTGGAAGGTCAGAAACACAGTTAAACACCATGAGGGGCCTTTTAACATGGAGAAATGTCTGGAATCGATCCAACTTCAGACCTGGTTCTGGCTCACGGCACATGATGTCAAATCAAAGGTGGTGACCATAGCGGACTGGATTCGGCGCCCTACTCTGTGTTACCAAGTGTACTTCCCTCCCTGAGTATCTTCTGTATTCCAATTTCATTTAGGAATGTTCCCCACATTTAAGAGGAACATGTCCATTTTTGTAAACAATTCTGTGATTAATATATTCATTATTACCTATCAAAAAAAATATTATGACTTATACTACTTTGTTTTTAGTTTATGTTACTTTGTTTTTTATTGGTATAATTTTATGTTTAAACTTGTTATTTTATGGTATTTATCATAAAAACTACTTATTCGGTATGTGTTATGTTACTAGTTTATGTTTATCAACTACTTATATATGTTTATGTATGTTACTTTTATGCATTTTGTAATTTTTTTGATTTTTTCATAATGTAAAAAAAATGATTATTTAATTAAAAATAATATTTTTATATTTTAAAAAATTAATAATAGATTTGACGGATTTTCATTATTTTCGTTATTTATTAATGGAATAACGGTAACGGACATAGTTTAAAATAGACTCAAACCGAAAAAAAAAATGCAATCCGTTAAATTATCAGACAAAAAATGGAAAGGAGTTTTCCAGTTCCGATATATCCGGTATACAGCCCTAAAGTTAATGGACAAAAATAACGAAAACGAAAATTTCCTCCATGTCTGCATTGCAAATTGTGTGGCCAAGGTCATGTGGACAAATTCTGCAAAAACAAACAGAAATTAAGGACTAGGGTTTCAAGAATGTTACCTTGCGATGATTTCAAACGAAGGACGCAGGAATATGACGGCAAACAAAGAATTCTGAAAAGAGAGAGGAATGGCTAGGGTAAAATGTGAATAAAGGTGAAATTAAATAACATATGTCAACATTAAAAAATATATATCAAATGGAATTCGGAATTTTCATGAAAAAATTGGTAAATTCCAATTCCGTTCAAATTATGATCGGAATGTGAAAAAATTTCACTTCCGTTCTACATATGTACGGAATGAATGTAGAAAGGAATTTGGAATAGTTTGATCACCCCTCCCCGTAATCCACCGAAATTTAATTTATTGTTTAAGTATATGAAATGATAATTTGATATAATTCATATATTTTAGATTGACGAGTAGTGATATAGCGCAAGAATTTTATGAGTAAGAATCACAAGAAATCATTTTTTGGATAAAAATACCCCCAAATTTTAAATTTTAAAATTTAACTAAAATCTTAAACTTTAAATCTTAAATTTTAAATTTTAAATCCTAAATTCTAAAACCCTAAACCCTAAAACTCTAAATCCTAAATTCTAAAACCCTAAACCCTAAAAATTCTAACCCAAAATTCTATACCAACATTAATTCATTATGAGGATATTTTTGTCCAAAAATTACTTTATTGTGATTCTTGTTCGTAAATTTCTTGCGCTAAATCACTTCACTACATGGACAAGGTTTAATTCGGAATTTCGGCCCACTATAATTGTGTTTCTAGGGTAGAGCATATTGTCTGGAAAAAGTAATATAGAATTCAAGTCTTAAATACCAACAAGCAGTACACATCCACAATCCAAAGCATGTAATTAATCAATTCTTTTATCTTCAACAAGAAACAAATAGACGGGGTGGGATGGGGGTGGCCCCCAGAGGGAGGCAATTGTTGTTCTCCTCCATCTTTCCCATTCACAGCTTCTCAGATTGTATCACTTACAGAGCTACATCAAGCAGCCAGTCTCTCCCTGCATTTGCATGCATGTCACTCACTTTAGTACAGCCACTGACCATTACATTGGTCATCAATGGAGGTTGAAAAAGTTGTTCTTCATTTCCAGGAAGGATGTCACTTTCATGACTACATGCTGTAGCAGATGTCATCACGAGATTTTCACCCTGGCCCTTCTTCATGGCTTCTCCCTCAGTCAGGGGAAATCCAAAGAGCCTGCAACTTTTCTTGCACATGGAGATGAAGTTCTGATTGTCTCTGAAGAACGGTTGAGTCTGCAAAATGGCCATTTGGCTCCTGTCTTCCCCATCGACTCCCTGTTGATCTTCCGTGTTCGAGAGAGTTTCAGAATATGCGTACATTTTCGGTAGTCTTGAAGAAACAGAGAGCGAATCCTGGTTTCTGGCCTCGAGCTTGCTCTTAAAGTCATAATGAAATGCTGTGAATGGAGAAGGGGGAGGAGTTTGTTTGTGTAGCAGGAGCACGGATGAAGGCGATGCCCCTGGCGCCAGAGGAGGTGAAGATTGATGGCCGGGAGCGCTGTAAACCGACCAGCTATTTCCAGGCCTTGACACCTGAATTCCATTGATCACGTTGGCAGCGTTGTTGTTCTCCTTCACGTGGTTCATTGTTCGACCTCTTACAAATGGCCCCAGTGGCATAATTTCTTGACCTTGCAAGACCTTGTGGAATTGAAAGGATTCATCTAATGAAATCCCAGGATCAGTATGAAGAAACCTGTTGCGAATTCTCGAACTTGGAGCAGAATAGCACCGCAGGTCGGATGGATGCTGCCTAGGACCTTCAGCTTCCGCGTATGGAATACTGAACCCAAATACTTCTTGACCTTGCAAGACCTTCTGGAACCTTGAAGGTTCCCCAAAGTCTGAAATTCCAGTCCCATCTGGAAGGAGCAGGCAGACCTTAGCGACTTCAGAAACGGAAATTTTAAAAGCAAGCAAAAAAAGTGTACCTCTGGGACCTGGAAGATCTGGTTTTGCAGCAGGAAAGCCAATGCGACTTCTTTTCGTGCCTGGTAACACAAAGCTGCTAGCTGGTACACACAGAGAACCAGACACTTCAATCTCCCAGGGGGAAACCCGATTGAGACGATTGATCTCCATATCATCCCATCTTACCTGCAAAGTCGTTAAAAAAACGATGCAACATGTTGAACTATGCGGTGATTATAAGCAAAGGTACTCACCAACAAGCACTTCCATTTTGATCCAGCCCACCTTCCTGGATCCACATCACTGACCCCAACAATGACACCACTGCACCTGCCAAAGCGTAATTAGTTCTCTTGGTAGATTGTACTGATTATATATCTGTTAGCCGATTGACAAACAAACCTTCTCTCAGAAGAATCCTCTGTCTCAACTCGAAATTTGAATCTCATCCCGCAAGAAAATGACTGGCTGACACTCTTGGAGAACTTAGCATAAGGGACAATGATCTCAGACGAACGAGACCTATGTAACATAAGAAGAAATGACCATAAACTGAAATGTAGTAAAGAGAGGCTATATGCAGGACCTCTATAGGACAAAAGCAAAGAGAGAAAACAAAATTAAGCGTAGGTGTGTTGAAGAATATGTCTCATATAATTGCACAACAAATATTGTAGCATTATGGTGAAACGGTAGCTGATAAAGAAATAAATGTATTGAGCACGCAGCCTTCGGTTTAGCATAAAAGCTTAGTTTCAATAGGGAGATCATATACTTGTGCTCAATTACACTCTCTAATAACAATTCCATGGAATACCTTGGATTATAGCAAATGTCAAAAGTACTTCGCATGGATATGGCATTCACCACAGCAGCAATACAGCCATTGAACAATTGAAGGTTAAGGATAGAAGCACCAGTTTTAACTTGCTCGGCTCTACGAATTCCAAGTCTGAGTTCACCATCACCGCCTCTGCAATAAATAATGTCCCATGAATCCATCCTTTTAAACTAATTTCACAATCACTTCAAAATCTATCAACCTCAGAAAAAGTACAGCATCTCCAGACACAAGCTTTTTCTTATTGACAAATGCACTCCAACCAGTAGTCAGCAAATGCCTTCTAGGCTGACCTGCTCCAGAAAAGAGCATGTGCAACAGATATTGTAGCATCAAATAGCAAGTAAGAAAAAATGAAAATTGTAACTTACCCCAAAAAACAAAGAGCAAGTCAAACTTCAGCACATTAGAACCACACAGATAAAAATTGAAATTTCACCTCTGTAAATATGCCTGAATTTCCACTGGATCCCATGCAAATCCTTAGCAACAAGCTCTTGCGAGGGTCTCTGCTGTTTGTAATCCTACAAAAAAAACAAGACAAGGAATACAAAATCATACTAAACCGAGGAGGCACGGTCCAAGTTATTTCGCAAACAAAAAGAAAGTTTTCAAATGATTCCAGATACCAGGGGAGGGAAGCAATCCTCAGCAGCACGACGAGGAACAGAAAAGCCACCATGAGTACTAGTATCAGATGCAGTGAGAGTTTTACAGAACATATGGGGTGTCAGAGACTTGGCACTGCCTTCAGGATCTTCATCTTCAGCCTCTGTTTCTATTATGCCTTCTCTCCATTCACGCTCAATCTGCCATAAAATTTACATGTCAGCTAGCATAAATCACATTGTGTTCATCATATCCTACAGACTCGAATCACAAGAGTTACTTTCCTTTCCATTTTAGAGTAGAATTCAGGTGGATATAGCAAGTTTCGAACAAAATGAACGCATCTCCAAATTCATCTAGAAAAGTTTTTCCTTCTAAAATGGTTTCAAAGGGTCAACAAAACTGCTCAGTGGATGATGTAAAATGACTACTTGAAACACTCTCGTTAGGAAGAAATGTGCTTCAACTTGGTAACGAACCAGAAGTCTGAAAAGCCCAGAATTTCCCCATATTTGGTAAGAACCTTAAAAACAATGCAATGCCATGGCCTAACGAACATTTAAACCGGTACCTTTTGATCCGGAATCAGTGCAACTTGTGCGTAAACCTCATCACTCTCCGCGTCTGCCTGCCAACAAATACTCTGCACATTCAGCTAAGAACTCGACGATTCAAAATCAACGACTGAAAAAAAAAAATTGGGAAAGAGAACCGCTTCAGTACATGGAGCTTGACATCCACAACGCGACAAAACACGTGGGGAGGGAGATCATACGCCGCCACTGCAGTTTGCTCCTGCAGGTGTTCGACGTGTCCCTGAGGAAAGTAAACGACGGCGTTTCCTTTCTTCGGGAGAGAAAT
>JAOWBN010000003.1:478063-495971 GCA_028565015.1 Pinguicula moranensis | reverse complement strand
GACAGAACAAAACATGTGGAAGTTGATCGTCATTTTATTAAAGAAAAATTAGAAGATGGCACTGTGAGTCTTCCATTTGTACAGTCTGAAGATCAATTAGCCGATATTTTGACCAAAGCTGTGCCTCGACAAGCGTTTCAAGTTGTACTTAGCAAGTTGGGAATTGAAGAACCTCCAATTCAACTTGAGGGGAGTGTTAGTTTAGACAAACATAAATCTAGTAGTGGGGTCAATCTATAAACTGTAAAACGGATGATTCCTTATAAACTAGGCAACTGCTTCTTTATTCCTATAAATCACATGTACAACGATGAATATAATTCTTGTTCTACAAAATCATCTTCAAAACACTTATGACTGTTAACATTTATTACTGGACCCCATCGAAAAGTTATTCTGTTTCTTCAACGTACGCCGCTTTGTGGAAAAAAGGGCGACGAGTGATAAGTGATCGCAGTGAGCTATGGAAAGTTTGGGGGAAGATGACTCCGCGAGCACAATTCTTTATGTGGAACAAATCTTAATTTGTTTCGAAACAATAATAATTGGTCTTGTTTTTCTTTTAATTGCCAAATTTCACTTTCTCTATGTTTCATTTGTTGCGTTTTAGAACTTTTTATACATACATATGTGTACATATATATATATATATTAAATTTTAAATTAGATAGGTTATGATTATAAATAATTCACTAATATTAGTACTAAGGGAATAAAACAATATTTTGACTTTTCATCAAGTATCACTTGATTAGGTCTTGTATAAGTTGGCAAGCTAAAGAATTTTGTGAGCCAAGTCCCAACCAAGAAATTGTACCCTTCAAGGCTTTCCAATTTAACAATCCGGATTCCGGTTGGAATCGCCGCCATGAGCCCCGAAGACAGGCGGCGGAAGAAGCAGAAACTTTCCCCGGAAGTTCAGTTCCGCGCTACGCTGGACCGATGCTCCAGAACGAAGGATCTGGCCACCGCCGTCTCCCTCTACGAATCCGGCGCCTCTTCAACCCTGACCCTAAACAATCTCAATTCCTTTCTCTATATCTGCTCCAACTCTCTGTCCGATCCGGAAGTACGAGGAAAGGCCATTGAGTTCGGGTTTAAGTTGTTCGACCTCCATTACATTGATAAATTGAAGCCGAACGAGGCTACGCTGACCGCCGTCGCCAGGCTGGCGGCGGCTAATGGAGACGGCGATCGTGCATTCCAGTTGGCGAAGAGTGTGAAGGATTATGGGGTAATGCCAAAACTCCGGACTTATGTACCGGCGCTGACGTGCTATTGCGACACTGGCCAGGCGGATAAGGCTTATGAAGTGGAGAAGAATGTTGAATCAATGGGCTTGCACTTTGAGGAACCCGAGCTGGCAGCTTTGTTGGAGGTGAGTTTATTTTGTCATCTTAATCTAATGGAAATTCCCGAAACATGTTCTCTTTGATGTGTTCTGTTCTTTTATTTGCCTTTTCTGGTAGTGAGATTATGTTCGTGGCTGCATTTAGTTCTAGACAAACCGAATTGTGTAATATGTAGTAAAGTCAAGACCTTGGGTTCTGTTTGTTTTAGAATTGGTTCTAAGTTGTTTCAGTTGTAAGTAAGAAAGTTTTTGTCTTGTGTATTGTTCATGATCAAGTTTATGTTTTTGAAGGTGAGTGTGAAGACTGTAAGAGAAAATAAGGTTTATGAATATTTGCATAAGCTGAAGACACTAAAAGGGGTCGAATAATAGAGAGCTGGTTCAGTGGCAAAGCGGCAGCCCATTTAGGTTCTGTAAGTGTGGATTGCAATCAGGTTAAGGAGGCGATACGTAGATCTAATATTGATTCAGATGGAAGATGCAATGTATGCAGTGAGCCCTTGGTTTGTGTTGATATTGATCGAGAAGTTCAAGCAGATTTTAAGGAATTCCAGGTCTGTTTACTAATATTTCTCAATTCAGTTACGCATAATCTTCAAGTTTCACGAAACATCCTTTGTCTTTGAACTGTTTTGAACCCTGCGGCACCTGATAACTTGCTTCAGTATTTATGATCCATTCATAGCTGTCTTTTGATTTGGTTCAAACGATAGAAATACCTGTGCTATTCGATGTCATTATGTGCGATAATCTGAATTCACATAATAAAACAACTTTACCAGTTGATTATGTATGTAAGCTTACAATTTTTACAAAGTAAATGCAGTTAAAAATCCTTGGGTCCTAACAGACATATCTGTGACTGTTAAACCTTGAAGGAGTGGATAGATCAACATTCTGAGTATGAATCCATAGTTGATGGGGCAAATATTGGATTGTACCAACAGAACTTTGCAGAAGGCGGTTTCAGTATTTTACAGGTTGGAGTTCTTGACCTTTGAGCTATTGCTTTTTCCTTATATTGAAATTGAATTGAAACCATAACCACGCCTTACTTTATCTCCTTCTCATATTTAGAGCAGCTTGAAGCTGTTGTGAATGAAGTCTACAATAATAGCAAGAAGTGGCCCCTTGTTGTGTTACATAATAAACGCATACGGTCTCTTCTTGAAGATTCTTCTAAACGAGCATTAATTAAGGAATGGACAGATCAAGGGGTGTTGTATGGAACACCTTATGGATCCAATGATGATTGGTTAGTTTTTAGCATATATATAATCAAAACCTTTATTATAAATATAAGAACTTTAGCATAATCAATTGCCTCTGTGTCCGTCATATTTTCTTTATTTCTAAATGGACTGGATGTACCAATGATGCTTGGTTGCAAACGTTTTCCTGTTCTTTCCTTGTCCCATTGAAAAGTAGGCTATGCTCTTTCTTCAATAACTCCTTACCGTCTTTTCATCATCATTCAGGTATTGGCTGTATGCTGCTGTCAAACTCAAGTGCTTGCTAGTGACAAATGATGAAATGAGAGATCATATATTCGAACTCCTTGGCAGCAATTTTTTCTTTCGATGGAAAGAAAGACATCAGGTCGGAGTTCTGAAATCGATAGTTGTCAATATTCATATATTTAACTGATTTCGAGTTGCACGCATGAAGCAACTGATCTTGATCTGTAATTCCTCCATGCTTTGCAGGTTAGATATACATTTGCCAATGGTATCCCAAAACTTATTATGCCACCTTCATATTCGATCGTTATCCAGGTCCGTAAACTAACCCGGTATCTGCAAGAAAGCTCGATCATCTTATAAAACTGAAATCTTTTTGTTACTGCATTTCAGGAATCTGCCAAAGGCTCCTGGCATGTACCCATTGCAGGAGAAGTTGTTGATGAAACTTCAAGAACATGGCTTTGTGTGACCCGGAATTTGGATACTTAACTTAGGGGAGTTTGAAACAATTTATTATGAATCGAATACTGAGATAAGAAAAAAGGAGTTCTGTTCATTTAACTATTTTTTATAACGACAATATTCCTTTATGTTATACAAGAATTTCATATCGCGTATAATACAAGTTTTAACAAGACTCATTTGATTTGTTGACAAAGATATTGATAACTTTTTTTTTGATAAGTAAGATATCGATGAACTAACGTTACCGAAGATTGAACTCTTGTATTATAGAAATGATATGGTGTACGAACACGCGCCAAAGTTATGAAAGGGAAAGGGGCGAAATAATCAAAATATTTTTGTGTTGAATTCTGTATCAGTGTTTAACACGGGATATTTTGGACTGTTAATGCGCTGAATTCCGTTGTGGGTTATATTATTTCTGATGCATATTCCCCACTAAAAGAAGTGGGCTATCTTCACCTTCCGATCTAGGGTGATCCAGCGGCCGAGATCACGTTCCTCCTTTTAATTCCAACGACGTCGTTGTTAATTAAATTCCCAATTTCCAGCCCTAATTCAACGTCTTCCTCGACATTGCATTTTTTATTTTCTTTTAATCTTTCATGTGTTCCTGTGAGGATTTGGGACTTCTCTGTGACAAATAGTAGAGGAACCGTCTTGATTGGTAGAGAGGGCCGAGGGGTTTGTTTTTCTTCAGGAGGGTTTGAGTTGCGATTCTCAAGCTGTAGTTTAGGTTTGGGGGAGATTCTTCCGGTGACAGTGTGCTCTTACAGATTGAAACATTTTTCGATTTCTTGACTGAAGCAGTGTCTTGAGCTCTCTTGTTCAAGAATTATCAACAGCGTGGCCTCGAGTTGTTTTAGTCAGCAAGAAGCAACTTGTAACTTTTTTTCCGCCATTGGTTCATGTTCTCATTCCGCGCATGCTTGCGCCGCTCAATCCTCGTATCGCAATATCTAAATCTTGCTGGAAAACGAAATTTTTGTTCGTTTCCTGCATCATTTAAAAATCTGTCATCCCGTCTCACTAAGACCAACCCTAGACTGAGAACAATGTCCACCTCCAGCCCTTCGGCTTTTGATGTTCTCATGTCCAATGCTTCAAAGAAAAAGAAAATCTCTTCTCAGTCTCAGCTATCAAAGGCGAAAGATTCATCACCAAGAAAGCGTAAAGGTCCAATTGAGATTTTGCAGAACTCTAAGTTAAAATCTGTCGCAGAAAAGGACGTAGAGATTACCCAGAACCCGGGAGGAACTGGAGATACCCATATTGAGAAATCATTGCAAAATAGTGATAAATGTTGTGTTAGTACAAATGAAGACTCCGTGGTGTTGAAGAAGCCTAGGCTAACTCCAGATGAAAGCCTAGAAGAATTGAAGAAAAAGGCTGTGAATTTCGATGTAAACAAAGCAGCTTATTGGAGAATGGGAGAGAAGGTGCCTTTCTTATTTGTGGTGAAGGCATTTGATGCCATATCAAAGGAGTCAGGTAGGATTGCCATTACGGAGATTGTGTGTAATATGCTGAGAACAGTGATTGAAACCACACCAGATGATTTGTTGGTTGTTCTATACCTTTTGGCAAATAGGATTGCGCCCGCTCATGAGGGCTTGGAGCTTGGTATAGGGGATGCTTCGATTATCAAGGCCCTTGCAGAGGCTTGTGGGGCGAAAGAAGCACACATAAAGAAGCAATACAAGGTGATAATAGAAAACGTTACTGGACATAGTTCTATGATGAAATCTATTAAATTTGGATTTTAAATATGATTTCCTAATGGCAATGTACTGTTTTTATTTATCATAGTTCCTTTCTCTTATTCTTGGGCTTGAACTGCACACACTAATTTCTGCATTCCTGGAATTGTATGTCAGGTGTAAATGAGAAGCCATATCTGGGCACTTAAGAACCCTTCTTTTCTTACTTCTGCTACATTTTCTCCCTATATATACTTGCAAGCCTTTTTTTCAACCTGCCCATCTCTTTGCTTTTGAAGGGGGTGTCCATTTACTGTGTTTTCTGCAATATTTTGTGGTAAGAGATTAGTTCTACAAATTAGACAAGTGAATGCTATGCGTTTTAGATTCATTTGAGATCTTCTGTCAAATACTTCTTGAACATGACACTGTACACACATATCTATTTATTACATTGTCTATCTATTATATTGCTAGGCTGCAATTTCACTTGACTTGACTTCATCTCATCTCTCTGAATTGTGTTAAGTCTTTGTTCTCATTCACAAAGCTTTGAAGTTATTTGAGCATTTCTTAATTATAGGAGCTTGGAGATTTAGGCCTAGTTGCAAAAGCTAGCCGTTCATCACAGCCTTTAATGTGGAAACCGGATCCATTAACTGTCGCAAAAGTTTTTGATACATTTCGGCTTATTGCTAAGGTACTTCAATTCTGTGATGTGTACTTCGGTACATTTAAGCTGACACTTTTATTATGTATTATTACCTAGTCCTTAAAATTGAGACATCAATTTTATTTTTTGATCAGCAATTGAGACTTCAAATTGATCTTGACATACAGAATTTATGGTTACTACAGAAGTAATCAATAGTTGAGTCTCAATGATCATTATTACAATGTGGAGGGAGAGATATAAAACTAGGACATCTCTAGGATTCTCGTATTAAGATTATATCAGGATGAGACATAACTTTAGGAGTGGTAGCTCGAAGAGTACGGTACTTTGGTAGAATGTTACTGAGGAATGAGAAAGGAATATCGAGCATCATATACCATAGTATGATGCGTGGCGGTGTTATTATTCTTGTGAGAGGAACACTATCGTTATCTTTTCTTGTTCTTTTTTCTTTTTAATTTTAAGCTTTAATGTAGCATTAGTCGTGCTCGTTGAAGTCATCATTGTTTGTTTGTCTTCAATAACTCAAACAGGAATCTGGCAAAGATAGCCAGGAGAAGAAAAAGAATCACATAAAGGCACTACTAGTTGCAGCCACTGACTGTGAACCTCAATATTTGATTCGTTTGCTCCAGGTAATTTAAACATATTTATGGTGCTTCATTTGGTTCATATCGTATAATAAGCTTGATTTGACTAAAATATGCAGACAAAATTGCGCATTGGTCTGGCAGAACAAACTCTCTTGACAGCATTGGGACATGCAGCTGTATATTCTGAGAAGAATTCATCTCCCCCTGCAAAGTTTGATAATCCTTTTGAAGAAGTAAGTTAGTTTTCTCTTGGCCTGATTACTTATCTTCAGAATTTAGGCTTCTTGGAAGTCGGAGAGTCTTGGGTTTACTCTTGTGCTAATTTAAATTTATAGAATTTCTTATTAAGATTTTATCATGCTACTCTTTTTTTGTCTCTGTTTATCAAGATACAAAATGACTTGGAACAGCCAATAATAGACTGTTTCCCGCTTTAATATGTAATCTTATAGATGGATGAAAGGGATTTATCTCGCCTGTGGTTAGTATGGATGAATTAATGCCACATGTTCCCCCTTTCTAATGAATTGGAACTGTTAAGTACAGTTCTTCTAACTCACGTGCTTACTAGTTTTCGTCATTCGAGATTCATTTTGGTTTTCCTTCACAATTGACTTGTATGAATTAATATTACTCATTAAATCTTCTTCGTTGTCTTCTAGGCTGCAAAAATTGTCAAGCAAGTGTATTCTGTAATCCCAGTTTACGAAAAAATTGTTCCCACTCTTCTTTCTGGAGGTGTGTGGGATCTGCCAAAAACTTGTGGCTTTTCACCTGGTATTCCCATTGGTCCAATGTTAGCTAAGCCAACAAAAGGAGTATCAGAAATCGTGGAGAAATTTCAAGATATGGAGTTCACATGTGAATACAAGTATGATGGAGAACGTGCCCAGGTGATAATATTGAACAAAAAAAAATGTTTTTTCTTAAGCCATTAAATGAAAGGACTGATGCTGTAAATTCCCTTTTTCTCTGTAGATACACTATATGGAGAATGGCTCGGTAGAGATATACAGTAGAAATGCTGAGCGGAATACTGGAAAGTTCCCAGATGTTGTTGCTGCTGTCACAAGGTATTCATAGTTTATCCAACGACTAGTTTGCCATTTTACCTTTGGATTTGAAACATGATGGCTAAATGGTAAATGTTCATATCCCAGTGTTCACTGCTCTTACAAATAGTATTGAGCAACTAGGATAAGCTATTTCTGAAAGGTTATGCCAGAACAGTAATTTCTTGAGTATCATCCTTTCATTGATCATTCTATTGAATACCAGCCTGATTTTGATAAAATGAAAGTCATATGCACACAGGGCATACACAGACTTATGTATGGCATATGAGTTTATACATTCTTTGTTTTTGATTTTGGAAAGATTATCGTGAATGCTGGTCCTTTTGCTTGCTTCTGTTCTTATGAGAAAATGAAAAGGGATTGCTCTGCACCCCACCCAAAGAAAGAGAAGGAAGAATAAAACTCAGATTCATTAGAGAATTAATTTGTATAACAACAACAATTTATATTTTTCCTCATATGTAGGACTGAAGTTTCCCTACCCCCTTTCTCCCTCTCAAAATACTTTAGAGTTCTATGTTTCGATTTTATGTTGATGGCCTTGGTGTTTTGCTCAATTAATGTGATGTTATATATCTAACTGATGCAATGGATTGAGATTCTTGTCACTCATTGTTTCATATATGCTGTTTATATGAGAGAACAGTTGCCACCTCTCCCTCTTACCTTTTGCTGGCAATTTTCTTCAACTATTTTGAATTGTCGACTGAAACGTTATGCTCTCTCGTATATAATTATTAACATGTTGTACCATTTGAATGCAGATTCAAAAATCCAGCTGTAACATCATTTGTTCTGGACTGCGAACTAGTTGCATATGACCGTGATAAACAGAAAATCCTACCTTTCCAGGTTATAAGTCTCAGACAATGCTTTTGTACTTCCATAATAGCTGTCACATTACTATACCATATATTGCAATTGCCAACAAAAGAATTGAAACCACATGGCATTCTAGTGTTAGCAGCACGGGAAAACTTGATAGGTGATGCAATGTTGGGATGGATATCTAATCTTCTCAGATTCTTGTTATCTGATTCTCACAAAGTAACCACATTAGATGCCTAATACTTTTTTTAGTTTACAGTCTATTTGGGAGTATTAGGTTTTGACATGGATAAGTTTTTAGAAAATGTCTCCTCTGAAGATCAAGTGGATCTCGATGATGCTTGTATATCAATTGTATCTTCTTCAAAAGCGAGACTTTAAATGATTTGTCCTACCACAGATAATGATCTTTGATTCAAAAAAGATTTGTCCTTTTTCCCTATAAGTACCTTGTTTCTACTTTTCTCCTTCAGCAATTCCAATTAATGCCAAATTCCTTGCTTTGCTCTGCTCATGATGATTTGCGCTTTCTGTTGTATTGGTATAACCTGTTAGATCAGTTATGTTTTTGTTAACTGGCACTATATTTTTTTTTATTTGACAGAACATGAAGATATCTATTTTTATAGAACTGCGACCATTTGGAATTCACTTCACTAACCAAATTGTCTTATCTCAGGTTCTCAGTACACGCGCTCGAAAAAATGTGATCATAGATGAGATCAAAGTCAATGTTTGCATATTTGCTTTTGACATTCTCTATCTTAATGGCCAACAGCTCCTGCAGGAACAATTGAATGTTCGAAGAGAAGTATGACAACCTTCTGTATTTGTTTATTTCTGTTTAGTCTTCATTATTCATTTAATTCTTTATTGTTGAATAATGCCTTCAACTTGTTTGTAATATGCCCCATCTTCCTCATGAGGGTATGTTTTATTCTTATAAACCATTGGGCAGAGCAATCTAAATATTCTAGTATTTTCATGCATCCAATTTTGTTAATCTGGCTTCTCCTTGTTAGCTTTTGTTGTAAATTGAAGGATGAATCTTTTCACTTTGCATCTGATATACTTTAAAGAATGTCTTTCTTGCACTTATTTTAAATTGTGACTTTAGGCTACTTTGCTATTCCCTTTCTGCGTGACTTTGTCAATAAATCAACCAGACACCATTACCTTGAATGCCAGCAGTGATGTCTGATATACATCTTATCTACAGCTCTGATATTTCATGAAGTTGGTGATTGAGTTTTTTAACTAGCTCGTCATTTGTATTCTGCTTACTCGCATGCGCAACTGACTTTATGCGACTTAATATGTCTTCGCTCTCTACAAAATCTGCCTTTGCTATTTGTGCAGTGCCTTTATAAGTCATTCACGGAAGGAGCCGGTTTTTTTCAATTTGCCACTGCTATAACATCAAATGATCTTGAGGAAATACAAAGGTTTCTTGATGATGCTGTTAATTCTAGGTAAGACTAATGTTTGCGTCTTTTAGTTAGTAATTCTAAGGTATCAATATATCTGTTCATGATTTAGGAGGTAACCTCTTTGCTAATTTTTATACTTCTATCTTAATATACATCCTTTTTTCGGGTGTTGAGGTTGGTACTATCGTCAGATGTGGCAGTATATGTTTATATTACCGTGCCCGGTGATGGAAGTTGAAGTTTGAAAACTAATCTATGCTCAGCCATGCTTTATCAATCTCTGATTATACGGAGCCAGCATGACTGCACAAAAGGACTTTATACTCTTATTTCCATATAATGCAAGGCATGCCCATCTTTATTTTTGTTGGTTGTATTGTACTTTGCAGCTCTGAAGGATTAATCATCAAAACGTTGAAAAGAGATGCTACGTATGAGCCTTCAAAACGTTCCAACAACTGGCTTAAGCTGAAAAAGGACTATATGGAAAGGTAGGCCCTTCATCCCTTTAAGCTATTAGGTGGTGCATAAAATTATATTAAGGTTAGCCCTTCATGTTTATGCAGTATCGGAGATTCTCTAGACTTGGTTCCTATTGCTGCATTTCATGGCAGAGGCAAACGTGTTGGTATGATATTGTGCTAGTTTTCTTCTGATAAGATGCTACTATGTGCATTTAACGTGCTCAGGGTTATAAGAATGTCTTTTCTTGCGACTATAGATCAACTCTGTTGTAGGTGGAAGTTTTCTTTGCTGCGATACTGAAAACTTTCTGATTTTTCATTATGTGTCTCTAGGCGTCTATGGTGCCTTTCTTCTAGCTTGTTATGATAATGACAAAGAGGAATTCCAGAGCATATGTAAAATCGGTAAGGCTGTACTTTTTGATCAAAGATTTGACGTTGTTGCATAAATCTTAACTTCCTGATTGAAAGAGTTAAATCTATTCGATTGATTGGAATAAACATTCATATTTGGGATATAATCACTGATATAACTGTCTGTCTGTCTGTCTAGGAACTGGATTTTCTGAGGCGATGCTTGAGGAACGTTCATCCAGTCTACGCTCTAAAGTAATCCCAAAACCAAAGGTTAGGTTGAGTTGACTTCTATTTTAGTGAAAGATGTGTTTTTTTTAAGGAATCTCTAATGTTTAGATTTCTGTGTCGTATATGCCTTATCTAGTCATATTATAGGTATTCGGATTCTCTCAGCCCAGATGTCTGGTTTGAACCGACTGAGGTAGCATTCGATTCATTTCTGACTGTTCTTTCATTTTGTTGAAGATTTTTATTTATTTATTCTTTTTGCTGGTTGATTTCTTGTCTATCAAGCACGTGGAGCCCTTTTGTTCATCCAACTACAAGTAAATTTTTTGAATAAGATGCTATCATGTTAACTTCAGGAGGGAACAGAAAAATGAGCTTCACCTTGTATTAAAAAGATAATTAGGACATTACCCGGGAATTGAGTTCAAAGAGTTTGCAGATAGCATACTTTTATTGCCCCATTCATGATTTTTCTGAACTTAGTTTGCAACTTTGGTTATGAGTCTAGCAAACTTCAGGGATCGCGGATAACATAGGTATTGTTCTCTCTTTTAGGTCTGGGAGGTCAAAGCTGCAGATCTCACTATTAGCCCCGTTCACCGTGCTGCTGTTGGTGCTGTGGCCCCAGATAAGGTATGATACAATTCTTCCAATATCTTGAGCCAAGGGAATCTCTTGATCTCGTGCATCATTCTGCCTAACTTAGGGAATCTCGCTTCGATTTCCACGATTGTTTCGTGTTCGAGAAGATAAGAATCCTGAAGAGGCATCCTCATCAGACATGGTAAGCAGTATAGTTTAGTTTCTTTCAATTCGTCTAACATAATTCCTCTGCATTTTATTTGTGAATTTCAGGTTGCGGATATGTATAATGCGCAGAAGCACAATCAGAAAGACAATGTCAATGAAAACGAGGATGATTGAGATGGAGAAAATCGTCCATCCCCCGAAGTGTTGATGCCCCTGTTTCATATGTACTGAACTGAATGTACCTTGGTGTTTGTGGGAAAAAGATGTAACAAAGTCCAAACAATCTTCATTGTAACTTGATAAGTTTCATGCATCTCTGGGATACATAAAATTTGTTACATGTATTGTATGGTTTTTATTTTAGGAATCAAATTTCTGCAACGACAGCCTCGTCACTGTGGTAACACAAGAGCTGATCTTGTGTCCACAATAACTGGACTTGTGTCCACAAGAGCTGATCTTGTGTCCAAAATAACTGGACTTGTGACAGACAAGCTTCCAGAAGTCCAGACCAGCTCACCTTGGAAATAGCCACTTGCGATTCTGGTAAACGTCACTTGGTACGTTAGTCGCTGGTTCACTGCAGAAAACTGTAACCTGTTGGGCACGACCGTCGTCAGCACATTTGGAAACGTGGAAACTCCAACTGTATAGACGGCGTTGGCCTCGCCGACGTTGGTCACCGTACGGCTATACGTCTGAGGAGTGTTTCCGAGAACCACAGTAAAAGAAGGATAGTTCAGAGCCGCCTCTGGTATGCTCGAAATCGACGCGCAATTGACCGACCGGTTCGCGATGATGCCGACTTGTTCGTTGGTGTAGCCGAGTCCACAGAGATATGGCAAGTAATCGTCGGGCTGGATGTCGTAAACCAGTCCCGGATTCGCGGCACGCAATATGTTGACGTGGCCGGAGCCCCTGGCGAAAACGTTGGCGGTGTTGAGAGTTTCGTCCTGGATCTGATTTCCGGCGAGGTTGACTTGATCGGCTGTGGTCATTATGGCTGATTTGATGGCCGCCGGAGACCAGTCGGGGTGGGCGTTTTTTAGCAGAGCCGCGACGCCGGAGAGATGGGGGCAGGCCATTGAGGTCCCGGAGATGATGTTGAAGTTGGAATTTGTGCTGGGATTGTTTTCGACGGATAGGTGCCACCCGGCGAGGATGTTGTGCCCCGGGCCGATGATGTCGGGCTTCAGGATGCCGGGACTCGGGAAATTTGGGCCACGGCCCGATAACCAAGTAACCGTCGGAGCGCTTTGGTCGCCGATTATGGTTCCTCTGAATGAAATACCGGCTACCGGAAATGTGGTGGAGTAGAAGTAGGCTCTGACTGTTACACCATCGGCGTAGCTGAGGTGAGTCGCCGGAAGAACGTGAGATTCAGCGTCTGTAGTGTATCCCCGATCCTGCTGATTGATCAGAATCATAGCAACGCCGCCGGCGTTCCTCACTGCCTGACCTTTCGCAATTCCTCCGATCCCGCCGCCTTGTTCACACAGCACGATCCTCCCCTGCAAGTTGCTCAAGGCTGAGGGTATGCAAAATCTAGCATTCGCGGATCCGCCGTAGAAAAGAGGGAGTCTAGTGGCTGGAAAATTCGGTGGCTGATAAGATGATTCGCCGTTCAATTCCACACCGTTTCCGAGCACGGCGGTGGCCCTTATCCTCCTATCGATGGTGCTGGCGCCGACGGTAAGCATCCACGGCGCACCATTCATAACCGATTGGAGAGATGGGCCGGCGTTGCCAGCGGCGGCGCTGACGAAAATACCCCGTTCCACGGCGCGGAACGCACCGATCGCGATGGATTCTTGGTAGAATACGCTCGCCGACCCGGCGATAGACAAAGACAGGATGTCGACGCCGTCGTCAATCGCTACATCCATGGCGGCGACGATATCAATTTCCGAGCAATCCGTGTTGCTGCACACCTTGTAGCTGGCGATATGCGCCATCGGAGCAATTCCAGCTGCGGTTCCATAAGCGTTCCCGAACACATTCGCTCCCCTCACAAAATTTCCCGCTGCCGTACCTGAAACGTGTGTCCCGTGGCCATTATCGTCCAACGGCGTCCCATCCCCAATCCTGAAAGCTCTTGCTCCAATAAGCTTGTTGTTGCACGGCGACGATGCAAATTGGCACACACCCCTCCACCGCGCTGGCGGCGGCGGCATCCCCTCGTCGGCGAAAGACGGGTGATTAGGATTTACTCCTGTATCCAACACGCCGATGATTATCCCTCGTCCGTAATTCGAATCATTCCAAAATCCAGTGTTCGGGTTAAGGCCCAAGAAGTTTGGAGAATGAGTTGTCTGGAGAGAAATAGTTCTCTGTCGCCGAGCAGAGACGAACCCGGGAATCTTCTTCATTGCATCCACTTGCTCCGGCGTCAACCTGGCGGCGAAACCTTTGAAGACATTGTGGTAGGAGTAAATTATGCTGGGACCGAAATCGCCGTCGCCATGGTCCCCTGATGTGGATAATGTATTGGGTAAGAATGTCTGATACCAGGCATCTAAATCCTCCACTGCACTGCTCAAAACTGCAGTAGCAGGCAACTCAACGTGGACGATATAGATCTCTGAGTTAACTGTGTGAAGAAGATTTAGTGCAGAAATTAAGGTGAGAAGGAGAACGTGATAATAGCCCATGATTGAATTGCAGATTGGATGAATTTTATTGTTGGGACACATATATGTATATATAGTGTAACATGAACGCGTAAGCTTGCAGATTTGTATTCAAAAATGAATGGACTGAGTGTGGAGATTGACTTGTTCTTGATAAGTTGAGCAATCACAATCAGCAATGAAAATGAAATGCCGCCATTGTTAGGCAATTGCAGATTTTTCAAACAAAGAAAAGGAAACACCATACGTAAATGGGAGTCTCAAACGGAGTGCTATGGAAAATTCAGTGAAAAGTGAAAAATCTGAACTCCCACATGCAGAGGCGAATGTATTAGGAAACGCTAATGAAAAGGGAAAATGATATAGCGTAAGAATTCTACAAGAAGAATTCACAAGAATGATGGACCATGCCTGCTAAACACCAATATCACAATAGTTTCTTTGGTGTTTAACAGGCGGGTTCATCATTGCTGTATAATTCTTGGGCTATATCATTTTCCAATGAAAAGTAGTTTATCCGTACCATTTGTTTTTTTATAAATACACATATCATTAGACAGAAAGATGAAAGAATCATGTATTATGTAAGTAATTAATAAAAAAAAACTGGTATGTATAAACTATTTTTCTTACAATACTTCTTGTTGATGCGTGTCGTTTCTCTTATTTTTGTCTGTTTGTTCTTTGAATGCTGTCAACTCATTTTACTTCAAATCGTTCACTACTAGTTCCTACTGCTACCAATTGATTACCATTCTTTTGGTAGATTCTTCACACACTATGTTTATTAATTTCTTTTGGTCTAATTATATTATTTATCTTATTAACTATAGTAACAATTCTATATCCAACCAGTAAGAATTGGCGGCCGACAACTGATTTCCTACTAACATGTCTGTAGTAATCTTCAATTATAGTCGTGAATTGTCCGGATTCATTTTTTTGATTTGATGTGTGTTTTCGGACAGCCTTTTTCTTGGCCCCAGAAAGCGCGTATGTAATGGAACACCAAGTCATGGATTAAGGGTTGAGAGGGAAAGTGGGAAAACATAAATGCAGACAAACTATAATTTTTGAAATTGAAAAATTATATAGAAAAAACATAAACAAAACTCACCAACATATGTGAGAATAGAAAACAAATCTGAATACCCGGTCTAATATTTTTTTTTGGTTATTAATTTTTAAAATCAAATAAAAAAACAAAATAAAAAAACTGAAATCTAGTCGGTGTCCACCCCTCAGCAAAAATGATATAGCGCACGAACATTATCGCGCACGAACGATGGCAAAATGATCGTTTTGCCCTCATGTTGAATACCGCGTCAGTGTTTAACACAGAGGCAAAACAATCATTTTGCCCCTATCGTGCGATTCGTGCGTGAGAATCCTTCGTGCGTTATAGCAGCTCTAACCCCTGGGCCGTGTCATAACTGTATAGATTATGATTTTTTCTTCCAGATTCGCGCTCGAGGGGCCCTTGTTCAGCGAACTACAAAAACGTCAGAGTAACTGTAACTGCGTGTTCACATGCGAAAGTCGATAATGCCCTTGAAAAACCAACAACTGAAAGCGAAAGCAAGATCTCTAGGCTCACTGTCACTGGAATCCTCTTTCTATGGAAGCTCAGCCCATCTTCTACCGGAAGGGAACTTCCCGGTGCATGTCTAGTCCCCTACAAACCGTCGAAGGGAGTACGGGAAGCTGAAGGAGATGACGTAGAGCCAGGGCATTGCCGGCGGTGCTGGTGGGGAAACGGCGCGATTCGAACCAGGTTGTTAGTGATCTCAGATCTGGTTGGAGGCTTTTTGGTGGTGGCCTTGAGCAGCGTGGAGGATAGGCGTCGAGCTAGGGATTTGAAAACTCCTGTCGGCGCATATTAGCAGGGGCGTTGCAGGTTACGTTTGGTTTTCTCTTCGTTTTCGTCTCAAATCCATACCCTGAATAACAATATTGTTATCAGTGTAGTTTGTTAATTCCATGATCAGTGTATCAAAATTCTACGTATGTTTCAATTTTAAGATATTAAATTAAGGATTCTGGATTAGTTCATCGAATTCGGCATCTGGGATTGAAAATGTTCAAGCCTTGCAACTGAAAAATTGAATCTTCTCATACATCAGATGCAGCAAAACGGCTCCTGACTGAGTGTTTCTCAGATTTCCAGATTATGTAGCCTTGAGAAACCCTGACGGCCCCCTGGTTAGCCGGTACACTGAAAACGGCTTCATACATTAACTTATGATGCTTCCACGAGAAATCAAGTCTATGTGGATTCACACTCACTTCAAATCCTTCTGGTGAAACAATATCCGCAATGTAACTCTCATTAGCCTCGCCAACATTGGTTACTGTCCTGGTGAATCTCTGATTGGTTTCCCCGAATCTCAGCGCAAAGGAAGGATAATTCAGCTGACCTTGAGAGATTGCGAAATTCGTCGAGCAGTTCACTCTCTGTAGTACAATCTTGCTAACTTCCCGGTTCGTGTAATTCAGGCCACATAAGTATGGGATGTAGTCCTCAGGCTGAATATCGTAAACCAGGCCTGGATCGCTTGCGCTAGCAGGATTCACAATGCCTGCTCCGGAGGCGAATATGTCAGCAGGGAGATGCTTCTCGTCAAGGATTGGCTGGTTTTCGAGGTTCACAATATCTGCAGTGGTCATTATGGCTGATTTGATGGCTGCGGGGGAGAAATCAGGGTGGATGTTCTTGATCAAAGCAGCAACTCCGCTCAAGTGAGCACTGGAAACAGAAGTCCCTGAAATGATATTGAATGTGTCCTCACCAGGATTGTCAATCCATGCCCCGAGAATGTTTGCACCGGGGCCGATGATGTCGGGTTTCAGGATTCCACGGCTAACGTAGGATGGGCCCCTGGATGAAAAGGAAGCTACCATGGGAACATTTTTAAGGCCTATTATAGTGCCTCTGAACACTATCTTTGCCGTTGGCGTGGAGGAGTTGATATAGTTAATGATCTTTTCTCCAGCTTCATAGTCGACATTTGTTGCCGGAATCACATGAGCAGCCACGGAAGTGCTGAAGGCATCTTGCAACATGTTCATGATGATCATGGCTGTGGCACCTGCTTCTTTCACGGCGCGCCCCTGTTCGACTTGGGTGGTTCTGCTGTCAATGGAGCAGAGAACTATCTTTCCTTTGATATCTGTGTTTAATGTGTCTTTAGAGCAGTAAAATGAACTCGGATTGCGGGTGTTTAGTCCAGGATAAACCAGGGGCAATTGGGCGGAAGGGAAGTTCGTAGGCTGAAACGCTGATTCCCCATCAAGTTCAACATTGTTTCCAAGCACGGCTGTGGCCGTCAAGCTTCTATCAATGGTGCTAGCTCCGGTTGTGAGTATCCACGGTGCTTCATTCGACAAAGTTAAGTGAAAAGGGCCATTGTTCCCAGCGGAGCAGCTGACGAAAATCCCCTTCTGCATCGCACTGAACGCCCCGAGCGCGATGTTATCCTCATGAAACGCCGTGGAAAATCCTCCAAACGAGATCGACATCACGTCGATTCCATCTTCAATGGCGGCATCCATGGCAGCCAGTATGTCGCTCTCCAAGCACTCATCCGAGCAGGCTTTGTAAACCGCCAAGTGAGCCAGAGGCGCTATCCCGGCTGCTGTACCATTAGCATTTCCAAACACATTGGCACCTCCGACGAATCTCCCAGCAGCGGTGCTGGCTGCATGAGTACCATGACCGTTTCTGTCTACTGGACTCTCATCCCAGCTCACGAAATATCGCGCCCCGATGAGCTTGTTGTTACAGACTGTGAAATTGAATTCACAAGTTCCCTTCCATTTCGCCGGTGGGGGAGGCATCCCTTCGTCGCTGAAAGAAGGGTGACCGGGTAATATTCCGGTATCCAAGATGCCGATAAT
>JAOWBN010000003.1:444673-464801 GCA_028565015.1 Pinguicula moranensis | reverse complement strand
GTATCCCCAGGAGTAATAAATCCTTTCTCACTTTCCTGATGCCATGCTGAATATCTCAAAAGGTTTATCTGTTTCGGAATTATTAAATTAAATACTTGTTTTCCAGTCCATAGCGGCCTAGGTTTCAAAATAGCAGGAGCAGGAACTTTGCCATCAAAATCCTCCCACCACATCAGAATATTCATGAAAACATCCTGCACATGAGGACTAAAATGAACTTCACGAGTAAACCCAAATGAGAAAGAGCAGATTATGTATGAAGAGACAAAAGGACGTCACCTTCTCAATAAAGGTATCTCTTTTAGTAATTTTCCTGCATCCTAAAAGTGTATCTTGGACTATACCCATTACGGGTCGATTTGCTTGTGGAGAAACGATGCATTTAGGAACCATCATGAGCTCCAGAACTTCAGCTCTAGTCTCAAATGACTGGGGGACATGCATGTTCATTTCATCCCCATCAAAGTCAGCGTTATAGGGTGACGTCACAGACAAATTCAGACGAAACGTTGAGTAAGGCATAATCTTAATTTTATGCCCCATGATGGACATTTTATGCAAACTCGGTTGCCTATTGAACAGAACAAAATCTCCATCGTTCAAGTGTCTCTCCACCTGAAAAATCAATCGCTCGTGTTATGCCCTTCATTTGAAATATAATATTCACTCTCATGAGAAAGGTAATGAGTCTCACCTTATAACCAAGTTCTAGATGTTGATCATTGCTTTTCTTCAAGTAACGGAGATCAAGCCTCTGCCCATCATCCCTAATTATATATTTGGCACCAGTTTTACCAGGTGGAGGATGAGGCCCATTCTCTACAAGCTCCTTCAACCTGCTTTGAAGATCACTTTAGAAAAATGACCAAGCCAAAATGCAAAAGAAGACTGCAATCACAAAAGGATGATTAACCTTTCAATATTATATGGAGTCACAGTTTCTGGATACGTTAGATTCAAGGCAATACTCCAAGGTACTCCCAGTTCATCAATATTGATAGTTGGATCAGGCGTAATCACTGTCCGAGCTGAGAAATCCACTCTCTTACCCATCAAATTTCCTCTGATCCTACCTTCTTTTGCTTTCAGCCTACTACATATTGATTTGATAGGTCTACCAGATCTTTGGGTAGCCTAGTTTCCACATAGGTACTACAATTGTTAGCTAAAAGAAAGCCAATAGCTTTACATGGGGTGTCAATAGAGAAAAGAAGGTAAACCATACCCTCGGTTGTCCTGGTAATTCATTATCAAAGTATGTTGCTATATGAAATTGCAGCAACTGAGCAAACTCAGAGATTATATGGGCAGGGGCACCATTGCGCTCCTGCCTCTTCAAGTTCTCATTGTGCCTGATTATCATGGCCAGCTGATGTGTTAAATCATCCTGCATCGAGAAATTAGGAATGAGCTTCTCATAGAGCAAGTGTCGAGTCAGAGTTCAACCTTGCAATTTTTTCAAATTAAGGAACAAACAACGTTTGGGATATTTTTAAAAGCGAAAGGAAGTAACAATTATAGATGTAATAGCTCAAGAGGTACTCATACCTCACTCCTAGATGAAGTATCCATCATTACAGAGGGTCTAACAGGGGGAGGAGGTATAGGAAGAACTTGAAGAATCATCCAGTCAGGGCGGGCAAATTTTGGGTTCAAGCCCAAGAGTTGACAATCTTCATCAGTTATTCTCTTCAAAATGCTGAGGACCTGAAGCCAAAAGATAAAGGGAAAAACAAAACAGCCATGAGCTTTATGTTTGAACCCCTCACAAATTTCAGAAGAAACCAGGAAGGGGGTTCCTTGTACAGAGAAGGGTGTGATTCGGCTTTAACTCAGTTGGGAAAGAAATTGGAAGGCTTTAGATAAACTTTATTGCATATGTCATACCTTCTCTGCAGTAAGAACTTGTTTCCTCTCAACAGGTTCAGGCATCTGTTCCTGTTCATCACTTTTCTTCTTTTGAAGCTTATACTCAGCAACCATCTTCATACCATCAATAGAAATTTTGGGTTGCTGAGCACCACATCCACCCCGGGACTTTTTCAAAGGCTCTTCAGAATCTGCACCTTGGACATCGATCTCATCACCTCCTTCACATTTTGATTTATTTTTACAGGCATCCAATATCTTTCTCAACCTATTTTTAGGGTTTCTTATCCTCATTGCCTGTTTGAACTTTGGTTCCTCCTGATAAAATTCAAACATAACAATTAGCCTTAAAGAAACTGTATCCATGAAAATTCTATAGAAATATGAGCTCATAAGCCAAGAAATGCTGCAAGGGTTTAGGCCTTAAAGCCAAGTGAAAGGTATCAATCTAGAGTAAATTGCAATTAGTTGGGAAGTATATGACGTTTGGAAGATCATTCAAAATCACGTGACTCCCACTTTCAGTTAAAGTTCTTACGAGGTTCCAAAATTGTGTCATCAATCAACCACTAACAATTGAATTACATCTCGTTCCTGCTTGTTGCATTAAATTCCAGGAAATGGAATTGTAAACTTGTTTTCCTTTTAAATTAACTGTACAGGTACCTCGTCCGCCAAAATTTTGGAGCAATTGAAGCAAACACATCGAAGTACGCTGAGGACTGTCTTCATGAAGCCAATGTGAAACATGGGTTTTGCAAGCTCAAGATGGCCAAAGTGTCCGGGGCAGTCCGCCATGCTGGCCATGCAAGTTTCGCACTTCATCTTCCGATCAATAGTTCCCAAACGTGGGTCACTCAACCCAGACGGTTTTGGCTTACCTTTTTCCGTGGTCTCACTGTGTTCTATATGAACCACCGACATTTGCCTCTGCAAAAAGAAAAAAATTTAAACACAAGAATATCCCAGTTTAGCTCCGCATTGAACAAGTTAACTCCCCAATTCCAAGGAACAAACAGCCAAAGGGTATAGTCGTTTACAATTTCGTCCGGGCTTAGGATGCCAAACTGCACCAATCGGACCTTGGCCACCTCCGCCGGAGAATAGGGAAACCGCAAATCCATGGCGATTCCTGCCTATTTCTAGGGCTTTTCACTTATTCATATACCAAATACAGTTCTTCAATTACAGAATCGGGAAGCGCGTATATCCCTGTTTACTCCCTTCGCACCGGCGAACTTCTCGCAGGCTGCAGCAGCGGACAAAATTCGATGAAAGAAAAATCGCCGCAGGGATTTCCAGACACAGATACAGTTGGAAAAATAATCTGTGCCGCATCTGAAGTATGTATTATTATAGTCTGGGGAGTAGGCGGTGTCGAAAACAAAGGTGATAAACGGGCCTAGGCATTGGTTTGATAATCTGAATGATCCACTTATTAAAGCCCAATTTCGTGATCAGGGAAAACTCATGGGTCATATCGGCCCGTAAGGGATCATAAGGCCCAAATCCAACTTGGTTGGCCGAAGTAACTAGCTCTACAAATTAGGGTGGGCTAAAATATCATTAAATAATTTAGAGGGCAATTTTTTTTGGCCGTAAAAAATATTTTTTTATTTAAATATTTAAAAAAAATAACATTCAATCAAAATAATTAACAAAATTTAAATAATTAAACAATAAAATATCTAAATATATCGCTCATGACGACCACTCTTACCGTATCATTTTGCTGGCTATTTCGATAAAAACACAATCTTTTTCACCAAAATAGCGATCAATAGGGATGGTCAAAAATACCGATCAGTATTAAAATATCGATCGGCATTTCGGTTCGGTATTGGTATAAAAATATTATACCTGTTCTTAATCGATACGGTATCGGTGTTACCGTTTAGTGCTTATTCGGTTTTCGGTTTTCGGTATTCGGTAAAATAGGCCAAATTTAAAAAAAATTAAAATAAAAAAAAAATAAAAAAAAATTATTTCGGTTCGGTTCGATTTTTCGAATACCGAAAAATTTCGGTTCGGTATTACCGATTATCGATCAGCAATACCGAATAAGCAGCCCTAGCGATTAAGCAAGACAATCTTACAAATAATACAATATACCAGGATAAGCTCCAACATTATGTTAAAATGAATACAAACAATTAGCAATCTCTATCAGAGACCAAGTACCATAATAGTAATGATGTCCTGCTGAGGCGACCTGTTAGTCCACATGAGGGTCAATTTGCTTACTTCACCTCTTGGACGACTTTCAAGCATGAAATTATATCGATCATTTCATTTCCATCACACAGTTTGGCATACCACGTACACTATCAGCAGGGAGCATGAAATGGCACCTCCTATCTTCATCCACTGAGAATAAAGTTGTACGTTCAACATGCAAGAGTATATGCATGCATTGTAGCTTCAACTCTGTTCTTTTATCTTCTTTTTCACGTTCTTAACTTGCACATCATTTTTTCATGGAGATGTTTCCCTATCCATCATCAGACTCTTCTTACTCTCTTCCTTTCCATCTTCTCCCTCACCCCTCATCCTCTTTTTGGTTGTTCTGTTGCAACAATTTGAAGGATATACACAATTAAGTCCACTAGTTAAAAGCAACTTGGTGTAGATTACAGAGGAAATCCGTACATAATTGACAAAATCAGTTAAAAGTCGCAACCTATCAGCTTGACACCATTGATCCAAATTTTTATTCAACCATCGGGAACATCCAGTATGATCAGAAATCAAGGAACCTGTAATATGAAGTATCTCTTCATTGAAGCTACAACGGAAATACAAATACATTAGGTTTTACAATAAAATTTAGTCTACAACTGAACAAGCGGTCGTTCTAAAGCATTCAATCATGGCATTCTGCTGCTATATGACTGAGTAAGTGGTTAATGGATTGAAGATGAACAAAAATATTTCTACAGAACTTAAATAATCAGAATTGTCCAATGCTGCTTCAGACATAACTTTCCAGCGTGAAACTTGAAATTCTAATCCAAGAAGGGTGCAAACTTAAGCATTGTTACACTATCAAAATCTTATGTGAAGAGCATGGAGCTGAGCTCAGCGAGTATGGATTCGTGGGCGCAGTTCGCCTTTGACGGATGCAATTAAACTACTAAATTCGTTTGGCATTCTTTCAGCCCCTCCATTGATTCTTCAATCCACAAAAGTCTTGAGCTATTTGCACTTTCTAATCGTGTTCAATTGGAGATGGTTAGGGTTTTACTTTTACAGGATTGGCCGATAAAGTGTTGACTGTCGAGTGTCGACTGTCCTCAGCCCAATGCGCGGAACTGTTCATGGGCCAAAATTGACCCCGGGCCCGCCCATGAACAGTTCCGACCTTGCACGAATGGACAAAATTTCCTTTTTTGTTTCCCTTTTTCATTTATCGATAATAAAATAAGGATTCCCTATTGCAGATTGCATCTTGATGTCACGATTTTTGATGTGAATGACTCGGTCAAATCTGCTTTGATCTCATCATCGAACAACAGATTACATACCGCCTTCGATTTGAAGTAACAGGCAAAGTTCTCTCTAAATGTTCAGATGACAACTACTACAAGATAAGGTGCAAACAAAGTAACTTTTGCGTTGAGTCGAGGTGTGAGATGAACTCAACAGAAAGTTTATTTATGCCCATTCCTCACACTTGTTCTACACATATGATGTGGCATATGCCGCATATCAACTAAGGGTCCATTTGGTACGCAGATTAGACTTGTCCGACTTCGCGGATAATGCTTGAATATCTCAGCGAAAAGATATTTAGTCTTTCGTTTGGTTTTGCACAGTCTGAATAATGCAAAATATAAAACCATCATTTGGTATTGTGGCATTGCACGGCGGATTACATCGAAAAACGATAAAACCATGTCCATTTATCGATTTACGAGGACATTCGGGTATATAAACCTAAATTCCCCCAAACCATAATCCGTCTTCTTCGATTTCCTCCAACCGCTCTCGAATTTGCCATGAAATATTCTTCATCGTGCTCGTCGTCCGCTCGTGAAGCCGCACTCGAGATATACTATGCGCATGTCTGCGCGTGCCTTTAAGGCTTCCTTTAGACACCTGCAAGCACCAAACTTCCCGACATCTACTATTTCGCCGCGACCGTCGCGTTGTCGCATCTTCAAGCACCTGACTGCTTTTTACTTCGCATGTACGCTCGTGCATACATATGCAGGGCCAGTGTTACCCGCCCCATCATAGGCCACGAGCATCGGCCGTAGCTCGTCCCGTCAAGCATGAGCCTGGAGTTTGGGACTTCGCGAAGGAACCAATCGTCATTGATGACTATCCCCCTATCGCCAATGAAGGTCTCGTTGAGGACGAGATGTTGTGTGTTGCTGTGCGTATCGCCGTTGAAGAAAACCCCTCATGCATCATGGATGTGAGCAAGGACCCTAAATGGATCTCCGAGTACCTAACCTAGTTCTGTTAATATTTTAGCATAATCATCGTATTTTGTACCTAAACATGTAGATCTTTTTTATGGAACTTTGGTGCACATGGTGTTTGGTCCTATTTTTTGTAATTTTTTTTTTGAGAAGTAGGATCATGTTCGGTTGGATCCACTTCTGTCTAAATGGAACCTATTACACTTAAGTGTTTAGTAGTAGGTGTACAAAGTTTGCTGATTTATGCATCCATAAATTGTGCTTATTGTGTTTATTTATGCATCAATAGATTGTGCATATAACTTGTGGTTTACATTAAAGACTGCATTCATAGCTCATAGGCTGCATTCCATATCAAACTGACTTCAATCCAGGTCAAACATTTTGCATTCAGAGTCTAATATAACCAAACCAAAACCAAACCAAACATATCCAGTATATCCCGCATTTAGGCAGGGTCTGGGGAGGGTGAGATGTACGCAGTCGTACCCTGACCTCTAAAAAGAGATCAAGAGACTGTTTTCGTGGAGACCCTCGGTTCGTCGAACACACACGCACACACACAAAAAAAAGAGAGAGGGGGGAGGGGAGAGGAGAGGAGAGGAGAAATTGGTAACCGTCCATCAGTGAATGAGCGTTGTAGCTCCGCGGAGCCATGGGCGAAGTTACAATACTGGCGAGAGCAACACCCACTTTGATACAACATCAATAGCTTTGTCAGGCAGTTTTGCAGTAACAAGATTGTCCGCGGACAAAATCAACCCCGAACATCGGGGCCGGTTGTTCTTGTATGAAGCCCATTGGGAACTGTCTTATCAGACAAGTTGACGTCTTGCTCCATCAATACATAGAGCACCGCAAGTTCGCGACTATTCTTTTTGCCATCTCTATTGACCTCGAAGCGGTAACCAGAAATTGAGTTTTTCCCTAATTTTTGGGCCATCGACAAGTAGGATGCCATCCATTTGTAATAAATACAACCCCCATGTGCACTTTTCTCCTAATGCTTAATTTCTCTTTCTTTCAGGATTAACAAATTCAGCCTCCACATTAGCGAGTGCGACATCTATAAACAAGAATGTATTCGGTGTCCAGCCCCTCCCAATTCACTTTTACACATTATGATTTCTAAACAAGGGTTGGGAGACTCCGAATCACAAAGAGATGGGGAAATGATACATGTCTTGAAAAGATATAAAAGTTGGAAGCAGAAAAATAAATGACTCATAAATAAGTATGATTGCAGATTACAAACACAAGGGAATTCCATTTAGGGGTGAGACTAAGGGTAGATATCGGTATCAACGGTAATGTAATGGCATTATCTGTTACTGTAATTGTTAAGGTAACGGATGGAGTTGGCGGATCCATTACCGCTACTGTCATCCGCTATTCGGCTACCTCAGCGATAACAGTAATGGAATAACGGTAGCAGATATCCATTACTTATATACAATATATTGACAGAATAGCAAAAAATCGTTATCGTTACTGCTACTTAAAAATGGTCCTAAACCGTTACCGTTACTATTATCGTCATTACTGCCTTTAGCGATAGCGATAACTAATTTTCGCCAATTCCGCTACCGTTACCCACCCCTAGGTGAGACATAAACTTCTGGCCCTACTCTTATTCATAGGGGTGACCAAAAAATCCATCAATATTCAGGAGAACCGAAAATCGATTGTTATTGAAACTGAATAATCGAAAATATTCGGTTATTCGGCTATTCAGTTTGTGTTTGGCTATGAAATGTTATAATCGAAATTGTTCGCTTTGATTTTTTATTATAACCTATTGGATTCGATTATAATTGAAAATTGTTTTATTTTTATTTTATTTTTATTATTTTTTATTTTTAGAACATGTACAAATTGGTTACAATCAATCGAGTTCGGCTTTAAAATAATAAAATAAAATAAAAACTAAAATAATTTGATTATTCGGTTCGGATTCGTATTCGTGTTCGGTTATTAAATTATGTTTTTTTGTTGATTAAATTTTTTATTAAACATAACTAAAAAACTTACATATATATGGTTAAATCATAAAATAGGTGATCCTGCTAAAGTCACAGAATTCCTACACGATGGAGCATAGCATAATGCAGCAAAAAAAGTCACATTCGTGCTGCAAAGATGATCTTGCAAGTTGCAACAAAGCAACAACAACAACAATAACGTATCCAATATATTCTCTGTCAACAACATGAAGAATCCTTGCGACATACGTTCTTCGAATGCAGCAACATATACAGAATGTGGCATGAACTATATGGATGGCTTGAATTTGAGTCAGTGGGAATCAACAACACAAAACAACACTACATGCTTCATTTAGGCATAATCAAGAGAAGAAAATGGTATGAAGTATGGAAATCAATCTGGCGAGCATGGTCTGGGACATCTGAAAAGCAAGAAAAAGCTATATATTCAATGGTATATTACCATGCACGGACCAGATCCTTGAGCACTCAAAAGTTGTCATTTGGATATGGGCAAGCACATATAATAAAGTAGAAGTCGGGATTGGCTATTAAATTAGCTTCAAAACCCGCAAGAGTGTATTCAATTTTCATAGGCGCCATTGATTAACATTATGATGTACTCATTTTTTGGGCTAATGCCATTATTTTAATAAAAGAAATAATTTTCCTGATAAAAAAAAATAGTATATTATCAATTGGGTTAGGGTTTAGGGGGTCAGATATACGCGGCATTTCCCCTGTAAGTATACAAAGAGGTCGTTTCCGTTGTGACCCAATATGCATTGCATCATTTAATATGTTGAGTTCCAGCAACTTCACTAAATAGAAGCATTAGAATTTAATAGAGACATTTTGCTCTAATCCATTAGTAGCACAAAGTTAAAAAAATTGTCGATGATGCCTCTTCCAACTCTATTTGCAATAGACACATTGCAACAAAGCAACGGTTATTAAATTTCATAATCGAATTGAATAAGTGGATGTTCAACCTTACTTTTTTTTAATTTAAACTTCATAAAATAAATTAACGCCCCGTTAATGATCGATAATGCTAGTACAAATTTACAAAAATCCTTCGCAAGTCCTCATTTATTTAATTGCAATATGTCACGTATGATTTTTGACAATTGGAATACATTTAAAAATTTAGTATTTTCGTTTTTTGCCTCGTAGTTAGCTATTTCAATCCATTCCCATGAAACACCTAACATCAGAGTTTGGTTTGGATACAACAATTGAGTGGAAATTCCAATAAAAAAAATTGCATAAAGATCTGTTGTTACTATGAAAGCAATTAGAAAAAATTATTAGGAAAATGAGAAATGATATAGCTCACGATATTCAACGTACGAAAAGTGAACGAATTCGATGAAATGATCGAAATACCACCGTATTGAACTTCGTGTCAATATTCAATATAAGGGTATTTTGATCATTTCACCGCCCTCGTGTTCCACACGCGCTTAAATGTTGCGCATGCAGCGATGGCGGGAAAGAGGGTCAATGGCCGCAGTTGGATTAACATGGGTCCCACTGAGTTGGCTGCTATCTGCGACCAATCCAGTCTTCGCTAATCTCGACCGTTCTTCGCCAAGCAACATGCAGTGTTTATAAGCTGAAAAAATAAATGATAAAATCATTTTGTTATTTTTATTTATTAATATATAATTGATTGCGCATAGTCGCATACAATACAATGATATTATAAAAAGTGTACTATTGTACTTTAATGTAATGCGAGTCGGCGAATGTTCCAAATCCAAACGCGCATATCTTTGCTCTTATTCTCCCTGTGCATTCTATCCTTCTTCAACTGCATCTGCAAGAAAAACAATTCTCAAGTCAAGTTGTGCAGAAGCAGATTCACATTTAATACCCTGGTAGGCAGATCTCATACAGTTCCTGGGAATCCTAATTCAAGAATTCGAATTGGATACGAATAAGGTTTCGAAGGCGGGTTTTGTGGTTGGTTGGGGTTCTGGTGAAAATTCTTGAATTTTGTAGTCGATAACAGGTTCGATTTCTCCGAGTTGAATTGAGTTATGGTGAAATCATTGGAAAATGGGATCTTGCTTCCGCCTTTCTTGGTTAAATGCTATGAGATGGTGAGCGATGAGGCGACAGATGAGTTGATTTCTTGGACGGAATCGAATGATAGCTTTATCATATGGGATGAAACAAGATTTGCTTCCGAACTACTTCCAAAGTACTTCAAGCACAGCAAATTCTCCAGTTTTATCCGCCAGCTCAACATTTATGTGAGTTACTGAGATTTTTTCTTTCCTATAGTGTTTCTCAAATCACTAATCTTCTGTATCATTTCATTAAGTTTTTAACGATTTTCTAAAGCTTTCTATATGTGTAAATTCTATTTAAATACTCATCGTCTCCAATTGCATAGTGGACTTTGGTTTTGTCTCGTGTTTGTGGTAGAGGGAGGTGAACTGTACTATGGGATAAGGGTATAATGTCTTCTAACTTGTTTAAATTATCGAAAATTTTAGATGGTCAATTGGTTCCTGGGGTAGTTATTTGTAACCGAGTAGGCAGGAGTTGGACTTGGTTTGAAGTTTCAGCTATAGAGATAGTCTTATACCTTTCAACAGTTAAGATCTGAGACCTAAAGGCAAGATTCCAGGTCACTTTGAGGATGATTTGTTTGTGATTTTGAGGAATAACTATGATTTAGAGCAAAAGGCAAAAACTGTGGATTACCCTGTTTCTGACTTTGAACAGCCTCGAGTGTCATATATCATATGCGGATTATAAGCTAGAATTCAATTTTTTGTGTATATACCGGTACTCCTATGAAATACAGAAGGGACAGGGCTGGATGATGATACTGAAAATGTTGAGCCTGCATTTCCTTCCTCTTGCTGTCACTAGTACTATTTGAATCAGCATTCCTAGCATTATTTTCCATTTTTGCCCTGACCCCTGTTGCTGAAATCGATGCTTATATTGTTCATTCTTTAATCCATTAGTTTCTTCCAACGACGGTTTTGCACAGTGTGGGTTGAATTAGTGAAACTCAGGTGTCAGATTTTTTGATAAGAGTTTGTGAGTTATATTATGGAGACTGCTCTTCTTAATTGCATGTATTCTGTGCATAAACTGCTTTTGGTACAATAAATCAGGGTTTCAGGAAAATTGATACTGATCGCTGGCAATTTGCGAATGAGGATTTCATTAAGGGCCAGAAACACTTGCTGCAGAACATTAGCCGACGAAAACAGACTCAGAATCCGAACCTCAAAAAAACATCCCATCCAAATTCAAAAGCGACACCCCAGGAGGAAGATGTTGATCACTCTCAACCCTTTGAAGAAGATAAGAGACTATCTCTGTGGGATGAAGTTGAGAATATTAAAACCGATAAAGATGCTTTGGTGCAAAATCTCAATAATCTAAGTCAGCTGCAGCAGAATTCACAGAGCAAGCTGCTTCTCTTGAGAGATCGATTGAACGGGATGGAGAAGAACCAGCAGCAGGTGCTTTCTTTCATTGTGATGGTGATGCAAAGCCCTGAGTTAATGGTTCAGTTTTTCCAGCCCAAGGAAAATAGTTGGCATGTGGCTGAAAATGGCAGTAGCAAACTCAGTGAAGTTACTGATATCTGCGAACCAAACCCCTCGGATGGCGCAATGATTGAATACCAGCCTCGGAAAGATGGAAGCTCGATTGCTGCAGATACATCAGAACCTGCTACTATTTCTGAAGATCTCATGGATTTGGAATTTTCATCTGAAGATATCCGAGACCTTCTTATGAAAAGCGGGTTTTTGCTGAGCCCAAGGAACGAAAAACTTCTTCCTTTTGAGAACCATGAAAACCTTCACCCGGGAAAGTTTGTTCTTCCTTATCTGCCGGAGAATGATCTAATGCTAGAACAGCTTCTTTTACCCAATCCATCAATGGAAGACGAACAAGTAACCGGATTTGAAACTGATTCTTATGCTGATCCTGAAATGCGAATGGGATTAACCTACGAGCCTAAAGAATCTGAAACATTCACTAGTTTAGATGATGATGACAATGAAGACCAGAAGCAGGCAAGCCCGATTCAAACCGACAGAGAAGTTGAAAATTTATCGAAAAAAATAGAAGATCTCTAGCCTCTGAAATAATGCCCTGATATGCTTTTCAGGGTACCCTTTTGTTTTACTCCTGAATTTTGGCAATTTTGCTTTTTCTATAGCTAGATAGAGAAAACCTGTTTGTTTCTCCGGGGGTCACTACATGATCGAGTTTCAGCTCATCTTCGAGTTGACTGAACGTTTATGAAATTTCCTGATTCAAAAATCAAAGGTATGATGGAGAAATACTAGTGGTCCAATTCAATTGTCTCGGGCATTGCTTGGGGGTGTTCTTATTTTTAATAGCTTATAGACTATAGTAGTAAAAATAGCTTATTAGAATATTTAATTGCCAAAAAAAAAGCTTATTAGAATATTTCAACTTTCAAGGGAGTTAGCGAGAAAAGCTACAAATAGAACTTATCGAGCAAATCAGGAGGGTACAGAAATTCCTTAAAATTAATCTTTCTCAATAATCTTTTGTAAAAGTTATTTGATTGCAATTGCTATAGAAGTGTGTCTGACAACTTAAAAATAGAGAAATTAAAGTTGAAACCAACTTATAATGTACAAAATAAACTTCTACTTCATTTAGTTAGAAGCTGAGAATTCCAAGTCCCCAAAACAGACCTGCATGAAATCGAAAAAAGAGTTGTGTTTATTGAATCTTGCATTTCATTTCATGAAGCGAGCGAGCCACATTTGTCATGCGATTCCATCAACGATGATTGAATGGTCCCGTAAATGAGTACACGCCCTAGCACACCCATCATCATCATCATCATCATCATCATCATCATTTTTTGTTGTTGTTCAATATTGACGCAGGACATCCTCAACCATTAGACCGCTGAGCACTGATAAATACATTCATCGTTCTTGCGCCGAAAGCAGCTGCAGCAGCAATTGCAACGGAGATGGGGTTAACTCATGGAGGCTGTAAATTTGTTGCAATATGGGGTTCCCGCAGCCCTCGATGTTACATGAACTTTTCTTGGCGGCTTTCCTAGTGGTGGGTTCCCACGTTTGAGCTCTTACTAAGGCGAGGTGTTGGGACAGCTACCCTGATTGGATGCTCAGGTACGTGAGGAGATGCTTAACCACCTTTTTTTTTAGTGTGAAGCAGTATATAACACGTGGTCAAGTTTCTATAGCTGGTTTTGATTTGTTTGTGTGGGGATTAATGTGCCTTTAGCACATTTTAACACTCATACGGGTCTGATTGAGTGATCAGTGATGAAGGCTACTTGAAATCCTTTCCAAATGGAATGATATGGTCTATATGGGTGATGCGAAATAAGTTCACATTCAAAGGAGTAGAGCCTAATATGGAGATAAACTGAAGTTGTGGATTTGGTTGCGACATACATGGAGTTGTTATGACTTTTGTTCTACTCTCAAAAAAGATTATTAGTAACTTCTTAGATGTTTAAATTAATAAATGTAAAATAGAAACAAAAAATTGCAAGAGTTAATTCTCGTGATTCACCGGAATCCAAAAAACTCCGGTTACATTCAAGTTGAGTTCCGGCTAAGCGGATTGGCTCGCTACACTTCTATTAAAAATCAAAGAATCAAAGGTTCAAGTTCAACACTTTTTTCAATCGGCTGATAAACACAACTCAAAACACAAGACTATCAACTAAGAAAGTCACTCTCCTAAAAAAGTTCTCGTCTTTACCTGGAAATTATTTCAAGTCTCTCTGCCTACAAAAGGAGCTCTCTAGCTGCGGCATATTATCCCCTCTGATTAGGATATTAGCTGTTCTATTTGTTCTTCAGGACATGACTCTGTGGATCATATTTTCAGAACCTGTTCTCTGATCTTGCAGATCTGGACAGCTTTAAAGGACTGTCTTTCAACACCAAAAATTCACCAATTGTCTACTTCACAAACTCCATCCTTATCAAACTTTATCCCAATTAAACCTGGCAGCATCAACATAGCTGCCCGGAGAGCTATCTGGACAGCTATGGTTTGGCTAGTCTGGAAAGCCATAAATCTGAAATTCTTTCAAGCCAAGAATCCTATCCATTTAAGCATTGCGTCTAATATCAAGATAACATCATGACTTTGGATCTCTGCCAACAGACAGTCTCACTCTTGGTCCTACTCTTCCACAGATTGGTTATTAAATCCTATCGACTGTACATCTTTTTAACACCTGACCCCCTCAATTGTTAACCAGTTTGGCCAGTGATAGGTTGCTAAATTAATTTTACAGCTCAATACTTCTGAATTCTCATGCATAATCTAATTTATGAGCATTAGTCTGCTGGCATTTATCTTGCTGATAATTTTATGCATGTATAAGTCTACCATTATGGTAGTATTGGCTTATTATCATTGACCAATACTCTCTTATTTCACTGCCACCAATAAGAACTAGCAGTACTTCTTTTCTCCTTGTCTTCTCATGCTTCAGCAGGGAGCATCCATGAATTTTCCTGTCCAAATAGTATGTTCTGTCAAAGAGCTACACTAGAAAAATGTAACAGGTATGAACGTAGGGGGTTTAATCTTTCGACTGAAAAAAGAAAAAAGATGTTGGGGGTGGGCTTCAAGAAGGTAACTGAGCTCCTTGTTATGTTTCTGCTCTGTGAGATAAGTGTGCTCTGTGATTACTTATCAGCAAGAAACTTCCTCTCTGTGATAAATACTCGTTCAACAGGGAGTTTTTTTTCCTGATATTTTCTGTTCACTCTCACTGTCTTATCTTCCTTTGATACAAGCAACATTCGCTGAATGCAATGATGTTAGTTATGAGTAGGAAGGTGACATTTACAGCATGCACACAATGATCACTCAGCTTTAGTAAATTAAGAGAAAGGGTCCAAGGTGTTACGAAATTGGTTACATGATCGGGTATTCCCCCATCAAAATGTTTCTTGATCAGCCTTGTTATACTTTTATTTCATCTCGGTACAGGGAAGGCAAGTGGCAGCACCAACTTTTCACCCTTGGTAGATTTTAGTGGAGGATTCAATTCCATGATGTTACTAACCTCCACCATGAGACCTCAGATTGTTTCAAGGGTACAATGGAGGCTGCAACAATCAAATGACTACGATTCTATAAGATTAATAGGCTGAGTTGCGCCAACTACTTTGATAAAGACTCCTGCAGTCATACTTGTATGGCGGCCTGCATAGTCGAATGTTTGAAGAGGAATGTTACAGTAGCCTTTAAGTCCTTGCTTATAGGGCTACAGTAACACTCTCTTGACTTTGATACTATAAGGTGAACAGGCAGAGCCGGGTTTTCTAGCACTGTAATGACCCCTGTCGTCAGTCACATGGCAACCTGCATAGCTTAGAGTTATTTTAATCAATGTTGCGCATGACAACCTTTTTCGTAAAGAAGACTCGTCTGTATGTTTGGGATGTCATTTTTTTTTGCTTGTTCTTCTTTATACTTTGTTATCTATTGTAAGAAAGTTGAACATACTTATTTTTATTACTAATTAAATTTGGCTTATAAAAAAAAGCTAAGTAAGTCACTCACCCCTCTACAGCCAGAATCAACAGAAGACTTCTTGCTTCAACAAAGATTCTATAATAGAGGAAGAAAATCTAGAGAAACCAGAGGAATAGCAAGATTCCAAAAGAGAAAGAGTTATATGAGAAAGTGCGTGAACTCAGAATTATATATTCTCCAGACCTTTTCCTCTGCTTTTATACCTTCAGAAATTAGGGCAACAACTGTCTACTCTTCTCAGCCATAGATCTGACTCTAGACCTACAATCCAAATTATTCCTTGATCTTTAATGAAAATGTGTTGGCTTAAAACAACTTCACAATCCTTTCAGGAGTAAATTCTGGTTTGATATTGAGCGACTGGCTTTGTTAGCCTCGTTTATGCTTTATTATTGAGTAGGTGATTGGGGACATTGTTGGTATATTTTTACATAGTTTCTTCATATTTTTTAATAAGATAATTAATTTCCCAATGAAAGAAAAATTAAAATTGGAAGTGTAACAAATGTTGGACTTTATACTAAAATAATGTAACTAGTTGTTTGAAGGGAAATATATCATTTCTTCCCCATGTACATATTCAGCCAATGCGTTAACCTATGTAAACACAAATCTTAATATACATAGGGATTGCTATAATTTTTTATGAGACATGGAGTTTTTTTTTTATTTTTTATTTTTAGTTCCGACAAATGATGTTATTTAAAATAGATCATAATAATTGTTGCAAGAAGAGACCATGAAGGATAGTCCAAAAGGAAAAATAATAAAGTATAGGACAAATGTGCGCAAGACAGTTCAAGATAGAGCTATTTTTATCATTATATCCTCGTGTTGAATACTGATATAAAAACTGACATAGGAATATAATTGTCCATTTTGTGCTGATGCTTTTTTTTTTATGGTGCTCAATATCATTTCTCGTCCAAAAGACCAAATTTGACTGAGCAAGGAAAAATAATTTCGTGCGTAGGGTAGGGACTAGGGACTGGGGACTAGGACTCCTCTGACGGTGCATGCTAGCCTAACGGTTGAGCGTGTGACCTTCGATTCTCAGGGCTTGCCTAGAGGTCGAGGGTTCGAGCTCCAGTAGGGGAGTATTCACTATCATTTTGAGGGGATTAGTCGGCGGGCCCCTGAACCCAAAGGATACCCCAATACTGTGGTCTGGGTCTCTGTTATCCTTATTACTTATAAAAAAAAAAAAAATGGACCCCTCATTTTGATGCCGTCTGCTTCCTTGTTTTAATTTTCTTCTCTTTCCAGTCCTCCGAAAACAATCACCCAATGCTTACTCTTCCCCTATTTAAAAAGCAGAAAGGGCTTGCTGCTTGTGCTCCGCTCTCTCTCTCTTTGACCCATATCTCCTTCTCTGAATAGTTGCTGATTGAATCGCTCTTTATAAATGGAATGCTGAGTTGCGCTTTCGTATTTTTTAGTGAATTGTAGCTCTTAATGGAAGTTTCTCTTATTTTTTTGTTAAGAAACTGCAAGGTCAGCCGGAAAACAGTAAAGATTCGGCCTTTCTTGCTTATCTTTGAGCTGTCTGAAATGGAGGGTCATGAGATTTAGCAGAGTTTTCCCAGATTCAACCAACTCTGTTGTGTGCTCGTTTTTGGTCCTTTTTGGTGTGTGATGATTTGTTTCAGGCTGTAAAATGAAAGTCATCTTTTGTTTATCCTTGTGAGAAAAGTTGGGGTCTGCAAACTGCAGCAGCTACACAATACACGGAGTCGACATAGGCACTAGTTCCAGGTTAGTTTCTTTTCCGGCAAAACCCTCTGCTTTTTTTTATGATTCTTTTGGTGGATTTACAGTTCTGTTATAACATTGATTGCAGTTAAAGAAGATCCTTTCAAAAGTTTTGGTTGAGAATAGCTGATCCGAGATTGTACTGAAACTAATGCTGAGGAACAGATCTAGGGCAGTGACCAGCAATCAAGCTCGAATGGCTGATCAAGGGTCATTGCTTAAAACCCCCTCCTCCCCAATTTCATCCTTTTTGGCTTCTCCGAGGTTTTTCAATGGATTTTTGTTCAAAAATCCTTCAGATGCAGAGACTGCCGTTATTAGTCCAACATCAACTCTCGATACCAACAACTCATCCGTTTTCGTGAACCCATTTGGTTATGACAGAAACTTGTCCAAATTTTCAAGTGAACAGAGTAACTCAACTAACAATCAAGAGCCACAAGCCATCGGCCTTGCTCTTATTGACTCCATTGTTGCAGAAAAAGTTGATGAATTTGATGGAAATTTCTCCAAGCCGATCAACAGAATGGTCTTACTCGGATCAAAGCTTAAGGTCCAGATTCCGGCAACGAATCCTCCTCAGTCCATGCTTTCACCAGTGGAATCGCCAAAGTCTCCGTCTGATTTCGGAATCAAGACGAGGATCTCTCAGTTCGTGAGTCCTTTATCCAGGACATCGTCAAAGGATTTGACTAGGAAGTTATCTTTGAAGGAAATGGAACTTTCAGAAGACTACACTTGTGTGATTACTCATGGTCCGAATCCGAAAACCACTCACATATTTGATGAATACATTGTCGTTGAGAGCTGCAACGTGGGCGGTCCAAAGATCTCTGAGGCCAACAAAATTGAATATAATTCTGAAGCCAAACCTTCAAACTCCCCATCACCCAATTTCTTGAGTTTTTGTCACAATTGCAGAGGTATCCTGAGGCAGGACAAAGATATTTACATATACCGGTTAGTCTCGTTTCCTCCTCACGTCTCGTATGCGAGAACCTGCATTCTGGGTCATATGCTGTTTATGAATCCATTCAATAATTACAGATGAATCATCGTTCTAACATAGATTAGATCAGCGTGTTGGTGGTTTCATGTTACCTTGTTCACTGTTTACTTTTAACGTTCAATAATTGTAGAACATTGGCCTGGTCCAACTAAGTGGTTGAACCGCTACGACTCCAGTTTCAGTTATCCTGTTGAATACATGATGTTGAGGAATCTTCATTTTTCAGGGGTGAGAAAGCTTTCTGCAGCGATGAATGCCGATCTGAAGAAATGCTTTTTGAAGGAATGAAGCATCCTGGGGGTGATGATGCTTTCTAGAAGATTTCCATCCCACAAAAGAGATCAATTTTGGATCACTAATCTGTTTGTATTTATTGGTTTGTTGTGGAATCCGTTGCTCTTTTGTTTTCAAAATTCTCCTCTCCTTTGCAATTTGCATATAGGGATGCATAATGAATGATAGGTGGATCAATTCATGCTAGTTGTGAGCAAACTGACCTCGTAATCATGAGGTTCAGGGATCAATATCACGTAGGTCACAAATGAAAACAATCTTTTTGTATAATTAGGTAAAGCTAGGTATATTTGAAATCTGAATGAATGAGATGTGGAAATGATTCGCAATTGTTTGTTGGAATTATTCAACTGGAAAATGGCTGAATACAGACCAGACATTCGGAGTCATTGTTTCCTCTGTGTTGTTATAATCAGGTTTCAATAATCACAATATAATATTATAATGGATTTACATTTTGATATCACAACAATTTGGAATATTTTTATTTAGGAAAAGGTGGTTTCACATCATAACAAACCTACTTACCTACCTAATTTTAAAAAAATTCCGACCACTAGCCTAACAACTACTGGGCAATTGGGCAAGTGGCTTTGTTGTACTTACCAAAGAAAACTAAGGGGGCAAGATATTTAGGAAGAGATTTGATATTTTGAAGTTTTTTTTTTTATATTTTAAGTTGAACATTAAATCCAATACAATCCTTGACGAGAGTGTAGCCAAACAATTGGACCGTGATCTCAACAAATACATTTATTTGAAAATTTATGGAGCATCATTCAACTCTATCGAAATGCATTGTAATTTTCATAATATTCTAGTGGCTAATAACAAATATCCAGCAAATGTTTATACTTTTGTAAAGTACTTTTCAATAGAGATAATTAAAAAAAGTGATTTGTAGAAAAACGTTGTGCATTTGTAAAAACTGCGGTGCTACATAAAAAATTACAATAATAATGTTTGCAGATATTTTTAATTGTAACTAGATTTTCTTATATTTATGGAAAAAAAATTCAATTATACCCTTCAAGTGTTGTAAACTAAATAATCTGCAGAGAAAAGAAAGAGAGAAGATTGGAATGATCGTGAAAAGTCTCCTATATATTCTGTTTGGTTCCTCTACATATAGAGATAAGAATTATATAAGGACTACAATTACAAAAGTCTTATCCGTAGAAACGGTCTCAATCATCTACATCTATAACACTCCCCCTTGATTGACCGAATTTTCA
>JAOWBN010000003.1:381761-393567 GCA_028565015.1 Pinguicula moranensis | reverse complement strand
ATGATGGTCAATTGTTCAATGTATGAGATGAATTTTGCACAAAATCATATGGGAATTTTAAGGTTTTTGTTGGAGTATTTTTTGACTATTCAACTGATTGAATGTTTGAAGCAATTTATGGTAATTAGTGTGTTTCAATATATTGTGATACCCCTGTTTACTTAGAATTGTAGTTGGAATATCTTAAAGAACACTGTTAATTGCTTGATTTATTTTATGGTTGGTATGACAAGATAACTTTTGTGGTTTTGATCAAGTTAGCAATGTGGCTAAGTCAATATGAAAGCAATCTTGACATTTCGATTAATGGATACAGATATTGAGGAACTGGAAAATTGAAGCTAAACAATAAGTCACTATAAGCTTGTGATAGAAGTTCAAGTAACTTAAAACTATGGTTGTCAAAAAGTCGTGAGGTCCAAAAATTTTGGAGCTAGGGGAAGCTCACGAAAGCTTGAGAACTTGTGGTAGTTTGTTAATGGTGGCTTGGAAGTGTTAGTTAGTGTTCTAATATTGATGTTTTACTCTAGTTGAAGAGAGTGAAAGTGGTATGAAATAATTGAATAGAAGATGTTCTATTTGTATTGGAGACCATGATCATGTTTTGAGTAAATACGAAGAGTTTCTGTGTGATTAGGGAAGTGCGAGTACTTTTACTGTTATGAAGCCTGTTGGTCCGATGGATATGACGATGAAATCCTCTTCTGTTTGGCACGTTCAAGTTGAGCTTGACTGGTGCATATCATGGAGTTACCTCTGAGGTGTATTTGAAGAAGAAAATCAAGTTTGTCAGTGATACGAAAGAATTTGAGTAAAGATGGTGATTGAGAATTTGCCTAACAATAAATTTATAGTGTTTGACTTGAATTAATATTCCTTGTAAGACTTAAAAAATCATGTAAATCTTATGTTGTTGTCTTATTTTGTTATTTATCTGAAATATTTTTAAATAATAGCACCATGAGAGTCCTTAGCCCACCTATGCCGAACCCATACTAACCCCAACAAACCATTACATATTTTTCAGACAAACTTTGTCCTAACTCGTACACAACATGGGTAACTTTATGGATACCCAAAAAGAAATGTTACATTATTTACATGATTATTATTAGCAATTCTTTAACTATTACAGCTATCTTATGTCGAATCCAATCAATTAAACTACCAAGTCCCCACCCACTCGGGATGACTTCCATATGGGCATGGGCATGGGCATGGGCATGGGCAAGCACTAGAACAAACTATTCTCATTCAATTCTTTCTTTTTTTTAATCTTGTGGCCTCGCGATGATATAGCGCAAGAATTGTAAACGCATGAGAAAGTCATCCTAACCATTTTGTTATATTAGACCCACAAACATAAATGCATTACAATCATTTATTGACGTTGGTCTACCATTTCTTGTCTGCAACATTATTGTGCTATATCATTGTGGCCTCACGACTTCTAATCAGACTACTCTTACTTTTGTCTCGTTTCGATATTTGTCAGAATTTATAAAATCGAGTAGCATCGAGTGGAGAACACAGGTTCCATTCCAAGTATAACCTTATCAAATCCTGGAGCTGATGGGATTGTTGGCACGTGCATATTGTAAAATCCTTCGAAAACTTAATAAGTATAGGTATATTTTGTATTTTTTAAAAAATAAAATTTTTTTCTTCATTTTTTATATTATTTTTAAAAGAATATTTTAAAACTCAACTTCAACTTTTATTTTTTTTAGTCAAAATTTTATTTTTCAAAAGTTGGTAGGGTACTATTTTTTTATTTTTCATCTAATGATAATTTCATAAATAAATTAAAATTATATTAAAAAAATTAACTATAAATATTATTTAGTTATCTTAAAATTTTGTTTGCAATATTATTTCTAATTTTTTTTATTTTATATATAATTTTTAAATATTTAAAAATTATAAAATTAAAAAAAGAATGAGATCAGGAAAAGAAGAACCAAAAAAATTAGGAGTACAAAACAAATCTTAAAAGTGACATTTTTTCTTCTTCTTTTATATGAAATTTAAAATTAATTTGCCAGAAAAAAAAAACTTCACTGGGTCCCGCCCTCGCTCTTCGTGATTGAAAAATGAACCCTCGATATTGACCCCAAAACCCAAGTAGTAATAAATTTGGGTAGTTGTAGATTTTTGGTCAATGATTGAACAAGGAGTATTATTGGACACCATGGACTGTTGGAGTAGTCTCTCTTCCAACCTGCTTCAATATTTTATCATGATTTGATGCGACACTAAATGTAACCGGACCCAGTAGTTATGGCGCTATGGCGGATCCTAGAATAGAATCCGTTTTCCCCGACTATAATTGGGCCATCTCGTTTTTGGATAATTATGAAAGGCCAGACCAGACTTGGTATAATACGGACAAGTGAAAAACAGATCCTTCTGCCTTCAATCTTTCCGAATATTATGGGCCTTCCTTGCAAGATAAGGAGCTTTTTCTGCAACGGGCCATTAGATGTGCTGGATACTGCCTAGTCCAACAGTCCCAAAACTGACCATGGTATGGGTTCACATGTCGCATAGGAAAGTAATGTTCTTTTACTGGATCCGCGGAATGACCTTCACAGACGAGGCGAGATTATGCCAATTCTACAAGGAAACTCAAGAATCTGTAGATCATTTGTTCTGCTCCTCCAGAATATCCTACTCACTTTGATCCCTAATATATGAGTGGATGGGGCTGATCACGGTTGGAACTAACTCTGTTGGGAGCACCTCCTATCACACATGACTATGAGAACTCAGACCAAGGGAAATGATTTGTGGAGATCCATTTGGCATGCTACCATCTGGGCTATCTGGAAAGTTCGAAACTTGATAGTTCACGAAGAAAGGGTCATTCGACATACAATCGATCCTTGAGCAAATTAAGATTCAAACGTGGAATTGGGTTACAACACATGAGATCAAAACCACTATAATGACTCTGAATGATTGGCTGCGGCAACCGGGTCTATGTTTTGATGTATATTATCCTCCGTGACCAAATGTGGCACAAAATTGAAATGTTTGTCCCACTAAGGGAAGACATGTATGTATATTGTAAATAATTTTTCCATATTAATAAATTCATTATTACCTATAAAAAAAGATGTGCGGGAAACTCTTGAATAATTAAAAAATATAAGAATAAAAATTAGGGTTGACCTCGGATGGGTCCATGAGAACCCGATCCGTATTGGTTGTGCCGGACTGGCTCAACCCATTTTGTAAATAGATTGAGCCAGCATACCTCATTTAGTACAAACAAGCAAGTCGAATTGGTAAACTCAGCTCCGACAGGTTTAACAAAATGGACTAATTTAGCCCAAATTGTTGACGACCTGTACGTGATGAGATGAGATGTGGAAATCTCACAAACATGGCCTTATAAACCTTCAATAAAAAGGACAAGATTTTTCTTACTTATTCCTAAAGTTTTAGATATCTTTAAATATATTTGAGCCAAAAAAATTTAAATATGTTTGGACCAAATTTAATAATATTTTACTTAAATAATATATTTTAAACCTAAAAAAAATAGGTTATAACAAAATATTATTTATTCCTCAAAAAGGTTTTGGACCCTCCGTAAAAAAAAATTTAAAATTTTTCCTAATTTTGTTTTTGGGCCCCTATATTTTTTTTTCTATATCTGGCATTGACCGAAAGTCCGAAACAATAGATTTCTAAATTTTCAACTGTTCAACAATTAGTTAACTTCACAGCGACGCCGTATCACCCTCGTCGATGGAGTCAAAGATGATTGAAAACTTGTCTCAAGATGGTTCGCCTTCCAGCACACGCGCGCTCATGAGCGCGTGATATTGATCAAAATGTTAACGCGGATTACAAATTGGCATATTAAAAAAAGGCAATTTTCTACTACTCTTCCCCCTTCGTTCCCACACAATTCAACAACAGCAAAATTCAGTGCTCTTCATTTTTTTGCATCTTTGTTGAACCTTTTACTTCTTCCTTGGCAGTTAGGTCCGTTACATCTTTTTCCCCCCTTCTGTATCTCCTTTCATTTGAATCGCTACACTCTCTGCGATTCCTGAAATGTTTTGGGTTTTTCTGCATCTGGTTCTGGTGCAATAGGACGGATATCTGGAAAAAAGAGAATGGCCGGATGGAAGGGATCCAGAGGCGGCGGCGATGCGGCGGCATCGGTAGAGCATATTCCCTCGTCTCGAACCGTCCGTCTGGGGAAGGTTCAACCGCAGGCTCCAGGTCATAGGACCGTATTTTGTAATGATCCTGATGCTAACGCTCTGGCGAAACACAAGGTCTGATCTTTAATTTCTAGTCATCTTAAAGTGAATTTTTTAGGTAATGGAAACCTGGGTTTATGACATTAGCAATGAAATTTGGAGAGAGTTTTTGGCGGGTACAAACGATATGTCCCGAGTCTGTTAGGTTTTTAATTGAATGAATAGATTATATGGGCTTATACTTGTTTTTTGAGATCACTATCCGAGATTATGGAAGTTTTAACCTTCTGAAGTGATTCTGCCCACATAAGTGGTTGACTTATTAGAAACTCGTGGGTGACTACTACTCTCTTGGATCGGAGCTACCGGAATTTTAGTATCTTAGCCGCATGAGTATGTTGTTGTTCTTAATGGTCCGAATTATCCATTGTTTCATCTCTGTAAGTATTTGTTTGTTTCTAAAACGAATTTATAAGTAAACGGGGCGTATTAAATGATGGTATTATCTTGATATATCTTTTATCAAGTATGACCTGAGTTCATTGCTCAGATAGCTCACTTCCGTGTTTTTTTTGTATGACTCTTTTCTGGACCATTAACTTGCATGGGCTTCCTGAGTTGTCATTAAATTGACTGATTCTTCTGCTGATTTCAGATGATAACCAAGTAAATTCATGAAAATTTTGATGTCAGCAGGCAATCAGCTGATATGCAGTAGTGGATTAATAAATTACTGATCATTCTTTCTGGTCAATTAGGTTTAAGATTTGAGACTATCTTTTAACAGGTTGGATAGTGATCAGTTGTTGTTGTTATTCCTTTAGCTGAATGCCTCAATAAGATTAACTTGATAATGCAGTTATACTTGTTTATACCCGTGAAACATTTTTTTGAAATTTGCATTTAACTTTAATGCTTTTGTCTTGTAATCTTTCCGCTTGTTATGTGCCTCGACTATAGAATTCTTGGAAATTATAAGCAAATGGAAGGGTAAAGAAGAATGCAATTAAATTTGGTGTATTCACTGTGAAGGTGGCAAATCATTAGAACATACTATTGGATATTCTAGGAACTCCATTTGTTACTTACATGGGTTATTGAAAGGAAAAAAAATCTATTCCATTCATGAACTAGATTTGCTCTACAGACCTACAGGGATGCATCCTACACTGAAGATCCTAAATATTGTGGTCTGGAATCGACTTTACTACACCTCTTGGTGAAATAACTCAACAAAAGAAAATTCACGTGGTTTTAGGAATTAATTTTGTTTATGATGCTAAAAGATTTGCTTTGATAAGTCAAAATGCTATGATTCAATTGTGAGAGTTTTATTGGCATAACTTGCCATCTATGTGATTTATTTTTTCCTCTATACCAAATAGTCTGATTAATCCTTTACCTTCTTAAGGGTAATTCTGTGTCAACAACGAAGTACGATTTCTTGACATTTTTACCAAAGGGACTATTTGAACAGGTAATTTTTGTTGCTATATTTCCATGGTAAGGATGCATTCTGAAGTTAGATGACTATTACTACCAAAGTCACATTGCCATTTCTTTTCTACTGCTGCTTTAATTTCAAGATTTCCTTCAACTTCTAAGTTCCTTTTCCTATTCTTCTCAGTTAGGAGTATCCCAGTTTTCCTATACCCTTTTACATGATCTCCTCTTTCTTAATTTGTGCTGACAGTTCAGGCGGGTGGCTAACCTTTACTTTCTTATGATCTCAATCTTGTCATGCACCCCTATAAGGTTAACTTTCTGCTACCTGTAGAGGTTTCTGATTTCCCTGTTGAATGTGGATGCCTCTGACTAATTACTGTTTTCGTGCAGTCCAGTGAGTCCAATTACAAACGTGCTTCCGCTGACACTGGTGCTTCTGGTGTCTTTAATAAAGGAAGCATGGGAAGACTGGGTGAGTGCTATATCATTTTTTCCTCTGTTCATATGCAAGAGAATATCATCTATGAGAACTCCTAATAACATATTTTACTTATCATTATATTTTTACTGCATGAAGAAACGCTTCCAAAATGACATGGCAATCAATAATTCGATGGTAGAGGTTTTGCAAGATCAGAGGTGGGTATTTACTCCATGGAAGAAGTTGCAAGTTGGAGATATTATCAAGGCGAGTCTGTTGCTGTCCTTTGATTTCCTAGCAATTACCTTATCTACTTTATCTTATTCAATATTTCTGTATCTTGGTTGGAAGTCTTTATTCACTTTTCTGGAGTTTTTTCATCTAGTAAGATTTTCTATTATTTATGAATTTCCTTATCCTGTCATGAGGGGAATTTCACTGTGTATTTTTAAATGTTTGCCTTCAACTTCCAGCATTTAATAAAAATGCCCTCAAATAGGAGGCATAAGGCTCCATCGTTTCTAGGCCTTCTTCTAGATTAATTGAAATGAAGGAGGGATATAGAAGGAAGCTACTCATCACCCCTCAGTTGAAATTGATACGAGATTGTGCCTAAAATTATCATAGCGTATGTTGGCTTAGGTTGTCCATGTATGATGCTTTTGTGAAGTATACTTTAACTTTATAGAAACATTTTTTTTTAATAAATCTCACATGAAGAAACTTATTGTAATGCAAATATGTCTTGAATTTATCTTCAAAGTACTTATCATGTAATTCCATTTGCTTTTTACCAAGTTATCCTTAAATCGAATAGTTTGTTTTTTGCAGGTAAAGCAGGATGGGTTCTTTCCAGCTGATTTGCTATTTCTTGCCAGCACAAATTCGGACGGTATCTGCTACATTGAAGTTAGTATTCATTATAATATATTCTTCTTTCTTGTGGAAATACATATTCCCCTGATCCACTCTCTGTTTTTTATGCATTCAGTTTTCCTGAGTTATATTACTTTCCTAAATGTTGGGTCTTATCTGGCTTGGTCTGCAGACAGCAAACCTGGATGGTGAAACTAACCTGAAGATTAGAAAAGCATTAGAAAAGACTTGGGACTATATAACCCCTGAGAAAGCCTCTGAATTCAAAGGTTTTCTCCTCTTTTTGTTGCTTGGGTTGTTATCCTCTCTGGGTTTAGGGTAGTTCTATGTTATTTCTGAACAGAAATTGCCAAATGCTCCAGAATATAGGGGTCACATGACAACATTTACAACTTGGTATATCTGTGACTGTTACTTGCGAGTTGTATGATGCTTCAGGAAGAAAATTGTCACCATTGCATTGATAGATGGTGATTTATATTCACCTGATATACTATCTTGTATCATCTTTACATTTGATATTTGATTGGATCACACTTATCAAATGTAGGTGAGGTACAATGTGAGCAACCAAATAATTCGCTGTACACGTTTACTGGAAATTTAATTATGAATAAACAAACCTTACCTGTCAGCCCAAATCAACTTCTTCTGCGGGTATGTGATTACATTCCTCTCCCTCACTTTCTGATTTGTGTTAGTAATAGTTTCCTCTCTGGTTTGTTGAGTGAAACTGGAGTCTTGTTGTCATGACATACTGTTCATTCATCGTTCATAGTGGTTTATGTTCTGTTTCACTTCGTCTAATGACACATTTTTACATGTTTCTAGGGATGTAGTCTGAGAAATAGTGAGTACATAGTTGGTGCAGTCATTTTCACCGGGCATGAGACAAAGGTACCTCCCTGTAGGTGGAGTTGTTGATTGTGTATTAACATTTTTTGATTGTTCCATTTGCTTGTTGATTTTTTTGAAACTTCTACCATGGAAACTTACTAAAGTTACTTTCTTGCCTTGACTTTCTTTTGTATGCTAATGTGCTGATATATTTTGATAGCATTTCTCTTTTCAAATGATGATTTCTATGATTCTTAAGGGTATCTCCTTTCTATCTTTATTTCTGTTAGCTAATCTTATTTTTTCGTATTTCGTATACTTTATTTGATCATAGATGGTGGTATAATTTGCAGGTTATGATGAACTCCATGAAAATTCCTTCAAAAAGAAGCACTTTGGAGAAGAAACTTGACAAACTCATACTCATACTGTTTAGTGTTTTAATATTGATGTGTCTTTTGGGGGCTATTGGCAGGTTTCCGCGTCTCCCGTTAATTCTTTAATTTTAGAAGCTGGCCACTTTGTTGATGTTCATCTATTGAAGATACTAACTGATGGCACACTATTTCTATTTTCAGTGGTATATTCATTAACCACAAGTATTACTATTTGCATTTTGACAAATCAGAGAAGCAGTTTGATCCTGATAACAGATTTGTGGTGAATAAAGATGCTCCCATTTTGAATTTGTTTATACCCCTCCCCCCCTTTTACTCTATTTTTACATAATTCTTTTCTTTCCTTTTGTTTTGTAGGTGGCTATCTTGACATTTTTCACCCTTGTAACCCTTTATTCACCCATAATTCCGATTTCTCTCTATGTTTCTGTTGAGGTAGATTTCACTACGACTATTTTCTGTTTCTCTTTTTGGACTTCTAATCCCAGATAAATGATGTTATCTGTTGGTTTCAGATGATTAAATTTATTCAGTCTACACAATTCATCAACAATGACTTACACATGTACCATGTGGAGAGCAATACACCTGCGTTGGCTCGGACGTCCAACTTGAATGAGGAACTTGGGCAGGTATTCAACAATTTGGCCTAGTATTTGTGAGGGTGGAGTTATGCCACTGTACAACTTTCTGCATTCCCAGATATTATTGTGAAATGTAGCTACTGGGTTTTCGGAGTGAATTTCTCCTTATGTACTTATACATGTGCATCCTTGGTTAACTTTTTTTGAGATATGCATTGACTTGTTTTAGCTTGTCTTTTTATAGGTCGAGTATATTTTCTCCGATAAAACTGGAACTTTGACAAGAAACTTGATGGAGTTCTTTAAATGTTCAATTGGTGCGGAGATTTATGGTACTGGTGTCAGTGAAATAGAGATTGGGACTGCTCAGAGGACTGGAGTGAAAGTTGAGGTTTGTAAATTTGCTGCTATAGGTTGACAAATTCTTTTAAATAGTGTGTCTTGTGTCAAACAATTGATTTTCAGGCTCAAAACCAGCCAAGTACAGCCCGAGAAAAGGGTTTCAATTTTGATGATGCACGGCTTATGAGGGGTGCTTGGAGGAATGAACGTAATCCAGAGTCTTGCAAAGTAGGTTAATTAAGTTGCATATATTAATTGACTGAGAAACCAAGGATTCTTGATTTTGTTTTTGCTCTTTTTTGCAATGTCCACATTTTCCAGTTTCTGCTGCCGGCTTTGTCTTCGACCAACTTTACTAGCTACATGTGACATTCTATGTTTAATTCTGCTTATAGTAAAACTACGGAATGTTGTGTTAACTTATTTCGGTTATACTTACTAGGCTTTGATTGTTAATCACTTTTTTTCTCCATGATATACCTATTTTTGTTTTCCTATGTTTCTTAAAATTTTATTCAAAATATTGGTTTGAATATTCTTGAGTTATTATGTTAATTTTCTTACATTAACTGTTAGATAAGAACTTTCTTTGTCGAATTTCTCTGTGCTCATATGTTATTTCATCTACATCAAATCTATGACCATCAATGTTCCCATCTTAGGTTTCAAAAGATTATGCATGAAGTTCTTTTTTTCCATAGGAATTCTTCCGGTGCCTTGCAATATGCCACACTGTGCTTCCAGAAGGTGAGGAGACTCCTGAAAAGATACGATATCAAGCTGCATCTCCCGATGAAGCTGCTTTGGTTGTGGCAGCAAAGAATTTTGGGTTCTTTTTTTACAAGTATATATATTTGCAGTTTTTTTAAACAATTTGGAGATGTTAGTTTCTTTAAGCTAACCTGTAGTATCTTTGCTGCAGGCGTTCTCCCACAACAATTTATGTTCGTGAGTCACATGTTGAGAAAATGGGGAAGGTTCAGGATGTTGCGTATGAAATTTTGAATGTTCTGGAGTTCAACAGGTGAATGCTCTTGCAATCTTGTTATTCTTTTCATTAACATTTTGTGCCCCGTAAATGCAATCTTGGGTGAGTAATGCTTTGGATTGTGTAGTACAAGGAAACGCCAGTCAGTTGTATGTCGCTATCCAGATGGTCGACTTGTCCTCTACTGCAAGGTTACTTTTATGTCTGCAAATATATGTTGGTTGGAATTTATGTGTCTGTAATGGACTTTAGATTTCTCTATGATTGATTTTACAGGGTGCTGATACAGTAATATATGAGCGATTGGGGGATGGAGACAATGATTTGAAAAAAACAAGTAGGGAGCATTTAGAGCAATTTGGGTCGGCTGGATTGCGTACACTTTGCCTGGCTTATAGAAATTTGGATTCTGATATGTACGAAAATTGGAATGACAAATACCTTCAAGCTAAATCTGCTCTTCGCGATAGGGAGAAGAAATTGGATGAGGTGCTGGCAATTCTCTGGTGAATTTGTTTGGCTTGAAGCAATTTTTTTAGCGTACCTGAACATTTTTCATGCCTGGTTGTTTTAGAGACAGACAAACGGGCACGGCACGCACACGCTTATAAAACGTGCGTGTGCCAAAAAACGCACGTTTTTTAAACGTGTGTGCCTAGCACGGCACGAATAAAAAAACGTGTCGTGTCGGGCCAGCCCGCATGCAAATGGATCACGCGCGATTGCACGTTTTCTATTTTTTTTAAAATTTTTGTTGATTATTTAATAAAAACAATAGTATAATTTAAATGATTTTTTTTTTTAAAAAATTCTGGTGTGGGCCAGCCCGCACCACACAACAACCCGCACAGTTTGCAGGCTAGATTTTTAAGCTCGGCACGCACCGTTTTGTAAAACGGGCGGGTATTACATGACGTTTTCTGAAAAATAAAAATTCGCCCGCACGTTTTAATGTGGGGGTTTAGGCACGTTTTTTCCGTGCGTGCCGTGCCTAGCCCGTTTGCACGCACACGTTTGCCTGTCTCTAGGTGGTTTGTTCGATGGACCTATTTCTCTCCTGGGATCTGAGCCAGGAGATCATTTCGATGAAGTTGGATATGTGTTCTAGTTGCTACACTTGAAGTTCTGGAATTTTGTTATGCTTGCTGCCTATTTTCAATGAAATACACACTATGTAATGATGATTTGCCTTGAGTTTACCACAGGACAAGGCTTTCAAGATTTTTTTTAGTCTTGAACAATTTGATTTTGTCAGAGTTTGGAATACGAACCTATTTTATGCAGTGAAAATGAACATAGAGTAAGTGGGACACAGTTTTTGATAAACGAGTTTGGGAGAGATTCAATAAATTATTGTCTGTTTACTACAGTTGGGTGCAGAGACAATTATGAGCCAGAGCTGATTTCTTTTAGTTTGAAGGGACCTGGCTTTATTTGATCTGAATGCTGGATAACTTTTCATGTAAAGCTTCTGATAACGACTGGTTTTGGAAGAATTCTTGTGCCATCTGATTGGAAAATTGATGAATGGTGGTGCTGTTACTCTACATGAAACTTTGTGAACTTACTTTTCAGTTACCCATGTCAGTGCATATTGAACGTGAAATGCAAGTTTAGCCTTCTTGTTGGTTCTGATATGGTTTATGAGTTGCACTGAACATTATTTAGTTTCATTGATATCCTCAACTTTTATT
>JAOWBN010000003.1:331955-358377 GCA_028565015.1 Pinguicula moranensis | reverse complement strand
CAATGAAGGATCATCTTCCCGTGGATGAGGAGATTTGGGTACGTGTTGGCATCAAATGACTTCAAGACGGAGGATCTCATAACGGCAGCGGACGAGCGGCCTGGCATTGAATTTTCGGCACTTTACTCCATTGCTGGGAGAAGGGTTTTTTTCTCCAAGTGGCCGGTCAATTCAGGTGAGTCACTAAAGCTGCACATGGCACAGTGGAGAGGACGAATCTCCTCCATGGAGCGGTCCTGGTGGTGACCCACTTTGTAAAGAGAATCTCCCCCCGGTGGAGGTTGAAGTCAAAGAGGAAACAATGCGTCTCTTTGTAGAAGAAATTGGCGTGAAGAATGAGGGACAACTCGCCGGAGTATTCAGAAGGGGCGGTGGACATGCCCATGCCTAAACTTGCTTAATTTATTATACTAGCTTGAAGGGACGTGGTAAGCACAAGCTTGCATGTTCCATTGGACACTGAAAAGCCAGGCATAATTTGTGCAATTCTATTGTCCGATGGAAGAAGAAGATGAAGGCGAAGGTTTCAAAACTGGAAGATCGAGTAGACCTTGGGGGATTTGGGCCGAAACCGAATGGCTCAGTCATCCAGGACAGTAACTTAGCAGGCTTAGAAGGAGATGGGCTTGGGCCCAATTCTGGAAAATATGAGCCACTTTGTTTGGGCCAAAATACAAAGCAGAGTGATGTTGAACTTTCAGCCCCAGAATGCGGTCGCAACAAACAAATCAACATGCAGGTCAATTTGCTGCAATCATGCCAGAGATTTATTTCCATTTCGAGAAACCATGGAACATTCTCTACGATACTTACAGATAGTCCGCGACTATTAGGTGACAGTCCATGACTATTTAGTTCAGATAGATTTATGATCATATCTAATATGTAAGCTGCAGTTAAAATTGAGCTCGTGGATAGAGTTGTACTCAATCCGCGAGCAACTCCCAGGCTAATTGGCTTTTTTCCCTTTTAATAAAACTTTTAATTACCCAAAAAAAATTAAAAGAAAAGAAAACATTTGCAACTTAGATAGTAATGTAGTCACAGACGATGCTCGCCGCCCTTAGCGGCCGAAACATCGAGCTCACCCTCGGCAACCCAAACTCCGATCTCCAAAACATCGCCAATGCCAACACTTGGGTCCGTTACATTGCCATCGGAAACAAGGTCAACTCCATCAACAGCCGCCCAGTTCACCAGCGTCCTCCTCCTCGCTATGCAGAACATCCAGAACGCCATCTCCGCTGCCATACTCCCTACCAAAGTTTCCACCGCCATCAAAACTGGGCTCCTCGGCAACTCCTACCCCCCTGCATATGGGTTCTTCCGATTCAACATCGCTTCGTACATCAATCCCATCGTTCAAATCCTGTCCGAAAATTGTGCGCCGATTCTTGTCAATGTGTACCCATATTTTGCTTACATTGGCTATAAGAACGATATCAGCCTGGAGTATGCTCTTTTCATGTCAAATGGTGTAGAGATTCCCAGTGCTGTGAAGTATCGGAATTCATTGTAAGCTATTGTGGACGCGTTTTACTCAGGCCAGAGGCGTCGATAATGCGAGGGCTTACAACATGAATTTGCTTGATTGTTTGAAGAGTTGGATGCCAAAGAGGCCTGCACAGGAGATCGAGACGTATATATTTACTAGGTTTGATGAGGATCGGAAGAATCCAGAGTATGAGAAGTGATGAGGTTATAAAAGCCAAGGAGGTTTTGATGGTTTTGAAGAAGCCATTGATGAAGAAGGGAGGAATGAGAGAACAAAGAGAAATTCTATTCTCAGTGAAACTGTCGTTTCTTCTTGAATATGGGAGAAATACAATGAACAACACATCCTATTTATACTAACTAATTTAGACCTAATGGGCTAGACCCATAATAGACATAAATAAGATATGAGCCTAATATTTATTAGGTCCAACACCCCCCACAAGCTGAACGTGGAAAGCCCACGTGAAGATTGGACAAAACAAGCAAACCAACAGTTGGCCCTGCAGGAAACGACCCATCAGTTCAGATTCGGCCTAGCAATGAACGACCCAATAGTTAAGAACATGGCCCAACAGTGAAAAACCCAACAGTCAAGATAATGACCTAGCAGTGAACAGCCTAACAGTCAAGATAGTGGTCCAGCAGTGAATGACCCTACAGTAAAGATCATGGCCCAGCAGTAAACGGCCCAACGGTCAAGATCCTGGCCCAATAGTGAACAACCGAAGAACTTCATTTTTTTTGGGTTTTTGCCAGGCCCATGGCCCAGCAACAATAACGGGCGACTTAGCAATAGTAACGGCCCAACAACAGTATTAGTCCCAGCAACAGTATCAGCCCAGCAACACTAACATCTCATCATAATAACATGCCCGTTTTTTTGTTTATATATATAAAGGAAAAAGAGTTAAGGGATTTGACAAAGAGGAAATAGAGAAAGGTAGAAATTGAACTGAGAAGAAAGAGAAAAGAAGAAAGATACACGTAGAGAGGAATAAATAAAGGGAAGTGATTGACGTGGAGAAGAAATAATGGAGAGAGAAGTTAGAATTTAGATTTTTGAGAGAATGGTTGTGAGTGGAGTGAGAAAAATAATAAAGGTAGTAAACTGTAGTGGAAGGAGAGCACGTGAATTGATAGCATGAGAGTAAAGAGAAAAAGTGAGAATTAGACTTTTGATAGAGGGGAGAGGAAAAATTTAATTAAAATTAAAGTTGCAAGATAGGAGATAAAAATAAGAGATCTTTTTTAGGGTAGGGGAGTCCAACATCGTATCCGCTGTAAGTAAGTCGGGCAAGAGGTTGCGGCCGGAAAAAATAGAAACAAAAATTGAGGAAAAAAAAGAGAAAATAGAAAGGGGTAGAGGGTGAGAGCAGTGAAAAAAAATAATGAAGAGAAAAACAGAGCAGCGAAAACTAGAACTAGAACGAGATATAAAAGTGAAAATGGAAACAAGAAGGGTTAACTTTTGCCTAAGAAAACAGAAAAGTATTTTGCCTAGTAGAAAAAAAGAAAAAAAACCAAGAAATGAAAAAAAAAAAGATTTGGGATTGAGATTTGCGGAAAAAAAAACAATAAAAAAATGACGAAAACACAAAAGAAAAGCAACAAAATCATTGAGAAATCAGGAACAATAGGCGACTAAACCATGTTCCTTAAACCTGCTCCGATACCATGATGAGGTTATAAAAACCAAGGAGGTTTTTGTGGCTTTGAAGAAGCCATTGATGAAGAAGAGAGGAATGAGAGAACAAAGAGAAATTATTTTCTCAGTGAAACTCCGTTTCTTCTTGAATGAGAGAGAAACACAATGAACACATCCTATCTATACTAACTAATTTAGACCTAATGGGCTAGACCCATAATAGACATAAATAAGATATGGGCCAAATATTTATTAGGCCCAACAAGAAGCATTGGTTGATATTCAACCCTGATAAACGCCAAAGTACCAAATTACTTTTAGCTAAACGGGATTTCCATGGCAGAACAAGATTTCAGGATAGAAATAGTCCACATTTGACTGAGTCTGTAATGACTAATGAGGTAGCTAGTTGGTTGTAGTAATTGTCGCTCTTGCTTTAACAGAAATAAATACAATAAATCTGAGAAATGAAATAATGGATAGAATTTATATGATCCCTTTGTCCAAGATTTTCAATGAATATGAAATTAGATAAGCAAGCCCAGCCCAGTTCAACTTTCTTGGCCCTTGTGTAGATAAAAAATGGCCCAGCCCAACCCATTTCAATCGACTGCCAATGCTTGAACTTGTCCATGTAAAATGTAGAGAAAGTAGAAAAATAGACTTTGAAAGAAGATAAATGTTGAATCTTCAATGATTCAGTCGTTGTATGTATGTATCAATATATAGAATTTTCTACAGTCATGTTTACAGAAGGTTACAGAAATATAGGAAACTAATTAAACAGATTTGACTAATTTCCCATGATTATAGGAAACCTCAAGGTAGCAGGGTCTGTTAAATATCTGCAGGATCTTCAATATTCTCACTAACATACTCCCTCAAGCTAATGGGTGGAGGAACAACCATAAGCTTGCATCTTAGAAATTGAAAATGAGTAGTACCAAGATGTTTGGTAAACATATCTGCCAGTTGATCATGAGTGCTAAGATGTCTGATAAGGATATCTTTATTTAGCACCTTCTCACAAATAAAATGGTAATCAACTTCAATGTGTTTAGTGCGGGCATGAAACACAAGGTTGGAGACCAATGCAAGAGCACCAATATTATCGCACCACAGAACTGGACATTCATCAATAGATATATGAAAATCACAAAAAAAGCATCAGGATCTAATATAATTCAGCAGTAGTTAGGGATAGCGCTCTATACTCTGCTTCTGTACTAGACCGTGAAACAACACTCTGCTTCTTAGCAGACCAAAAGATTAGACAAGATCCAAGGAAGATGCTATACCAGCCCAATTAGAATCACAGAAGGCCTGAAGTTGAAGTGAACCAGGCGTGTACCATAGACCTAGTTAGGAGTTCCTTTCAGGTAATGTAGTACACACTTTGCTGCCCCCAATGAGATACATATGGATTATGAAGATGCTGACATAACTGATTAACTGAAAAAGAGATGTCAGGATGAGTTAATGTGCAATACTGCAAAGCACCAACTGTCTGTCAATAGAGAGTAACACCAGCTGGATCCAAAGGAGATGTATCTGCATTACGAGACCAATAACTTGAGCAACATGGTGAGGGTAAAGGTTTTGCACCATCAATATTAGATCGGTGCAATAAATCAGAAATATATTTTGACTGCCTCAAGTATCTCAGATAGCTTCAATACCCAAGAAATACCCAAGATCACCCAAATCATGAAGACGAAAGGCATTCTGAAGACTATCAATGAGACCAGTAATGGCAGATAGTGAGGATCCTGTTACAAGAATATCATCAACGTATACTAGGACAAATAAAAGTATATCAGCCGAGTGAAAGATAAAGAGAGATGAGTCATTGACAGAACGAACGAACCTAAGTTTGATAAGGGTACCAGAAAATCGAAAATACCAAGCCTTGGGTGCCTGCTTAAGGCCATAGAGAGCCTTTCACAGTAAGCAAACATGATCAGAAAACTGAGCAGACATAAACCAAGTTGGTTGCTCCATGTATACAACCTCTTCAAGATCGCCATTGAGAAACATATTTGACACATCAAGTTGACGGATAGACCAAGAATATTGGACGACCAAAGATAAGAACAGCCTTAGAGTAGCCATCTTAACAACGGGACTAAAGGTTTCAGAAAAATCCAATCCATATTCTTGCTCAAAACCACGAGCAACAAGACGATCTTTGTACCTATCAATAGATCCATTAGATTTCTGTTTGATCTTATATACCCACTTACATCGAATAACATTCTGATCAGACGGACGAGGACAAAGAATCCACGTATGATTATCCACCAAGGCATCAAACTCTGCCTGCATAGCAGTTATTCACTTCGGAGACAAGGCAGCCTGTAGGTAAGTAGAAGGCGCGCAATGCACATGAACACTGGTGAGGGCCTGAAAAGGGTTTCGAGTAGCAGCATATATATGATAGTCAAAAAACTGTTTAGGGCCCAACGAACCTGTCTGTGATCAAGTAACTCGTGAATAAGAAGGTGGTAGACATGGTAAGTTGGGACCTTGCTCTAAAACATTTTCAAGATCAGTAAAATGGGCTGACTCGGGTGAGGTGCGACGAGGACGATCAGTAAGGCAAGAGGTCATAGCCCTCGAGAGATGCTCGGATGAAACATCACCCGAGGGTATTGCTGAAGGTGAGGGACGGTTGTATGCTGGTGTACTGTCCGAGAGGTGAGATTGGGAAGACTGTCTAAGGGCACATGCTGATGAAGATGACACAGAATTAACACCATGAGAGGGTTGATGGGTGACTGTGGACGACAGCTGAATACTGTGAGGGGAACAAGTGATGTCTGAGGAAAGTGAAGCATCAGTTTTGTCACTGTGATGCCTAGCTGCCGAGGGAAGTGTTGGGTGGTTACTAGCATCCACTTTGAGAATGGTCTGAATTGCAGCCAAGGGATATGAGTTAGTAGGTACTGCTGGTGTGCCATCAGAAGAACACAACTCAAGAGACTGTGAACTACAGCTCACTGGCAGAATACGGACATCAAAAGATGCTCTAGAAGAAGGATTAGTGACACTAGAACCCGTAACATTAGAAGTAGACACATGATAGGAAATAAAAGGACTTAGAATGGATGAGGTAATACCTGAATCATGAACAGCCACAACAGAGGTATGAGTAGTAGAAGAATGCCCCGGGAAACTTGATTCATCAAAAATCACATGTCTTGATATATAGATAGTGCCAGAAACAGGATCTAGACATTTGTAACCTGAGTGTTGAGAACTATAACCAAGAAAAAGATATTTGGAACTTCGAAACATAAGTTTGTTGGAGTTGTAAGGACGAAGCAGTGGGTAGCATTCACAACCAAAAGCATAAAATTTAGAGTAATCAGGAATGGAAATGAACAACTTCTCAAAGGGACTTATATTATTCTGAACACGAGTAGGTAGTCGGTTAATGATAAAAATTGCTGTAGAGCATGATTCTACCCAATATTTTGATGAGAGATGAGATTGAGCTAAGAATGTGAGTCCCATTTCAACTATATGTCGATGTTTACGCTCTGCAATCCCATTCTGTTGAGGTGTGTAAGAACATGATAAACGATGAATAATACCACATTTATTAAGAAAGGCTTGAAATGAATTTGAGCAAAACTCACCCCCCATCGGTTTGGAATTGTTTAATCTGATGTGGAAATTGATTTTCAACCATTGCATGAAAAGTAACAAAGGTTTGAAACACATCAAATTTTGTTTTAAGTGGATAAAGCCACATAAACCGAGAGAAATCATCAACAAATATCACGTAGTATCGACAACCTTTAGTAGAAATAATAGAAGTAGACCAAAGATTACGATGTAACTCAAGTAGATAAATCAAAGGGTAACTGTTTGCTTTTTCCATGCTGACAAGGTTCACAAACCGATAAACAATCAAGATCACCAACACAAGGTAAATTTGAACTAGAAATAACATTACGAACAATAGCATGAGATGGGTGACCTAGGCATGCATGCAAAGTGGAAAAGGTAGGTTTTGTGCCAACAAATCCAGCCAGGGTTTGTTTTATTTCAGGAAGAGAATGAGAGCTCAGCTGAATAGGGTACATTCCACCACTACTCGGTCCCTGCAGCAGTGTCTGTCCCATCTTGTTGTCCTTGACAAAAAAACCAGACTCAGTGAGCACTAGATAATACTTATTGTTGACACAAAATTTATGAGCAGAAAGTAAATTAGCAGAGGCATTGGGACAGTGCAAAACACGAGACAGATGTAAGAGTTTAACAAGATTACGAATATTTAGAGAACCAGTGTTCAGGATGCTTAAACCTGTACTATTACCCACGTCAATCGAGTCAGATCCAGAGTAGAGTCACTGCTGCACAAGGGGAGCAGTGTCATTGGTGATGTGTTCATTGGCTCCACTATCAACAAACCATACACTGTCATCAATATCAAGTTTGGCTTAATTCAAGATCAAGATTAATTTTTATCTAACAGCCAAAGCAACTAGTTGAGAAGGAGGATGGCACCTATGGTAGGCAAAATTCATTCTCTGGTAACAATCTATAGCAGTGTGATAATATTTATCACAAATCTGACACTTCACAGCATCAGAACTTGGGTCGAAAAAATTCTCACCATCAATCATTCTTTGCGACATAAGAGATCTAGATGACTGGGCTGGCCCAAAGGAAGCTCCACGGCCAATCTGTCCTGGGCCTCCAAAAAATTGGCCCATTATACCTCTTTCTCTTGGACCAATACCATGCTGCAGTGGGACTGGACTGAAGCTACGCTGCTGAAACCTAAATTGGGCTGGATGCACAGCAGGTCCACAAACATGTTGTTGCTGCCGCTGATCATCACGGGGCACTCGCAAGTTTTGCTGCTGGTGATGGCGAAATATCCGTGAGTTGCTGCCAGCAATCCGTGAGTTGCTACCATCACTTCTTCCTCCTTGATATCGCTAGCCATGGGTAGAAGAGTTCCCAGAAGAGCCATAAAATTTTGCAGGTTTGGATAACACAGGAGGAACTTTGGCAGCGTATGAAATCAAGGATCTTTCAAACTTATCCAATGACATAGATTGTTCTTCTCGTAGAATGTTGATACTCGCAATAAAAAGATCAAACTGAGAATGAAGATCTCCTGCAATGTATGAAATGAGATCATCCTCAGAGATCTCCGTACCATTTAGGCATAATTCAGCTGCAATCAACTTTGTAGAATCAAGGTAATCAACACATGACATATTCCCTTGAGATAATGTTTGCAGTTTCCGACAAAGATCAAATAAATCAATTTTGCTCTTCCCAGAATATGTATTTTCCGAAAAATTCCAAACGGTCGATGAGCTTTCCAAATGAAAAATGAGTGCAAGAATACAATCTGTGAGAGTTGATTTGATTCAACTCAAACAATACAATCCTTTTTATACCAACTCGAGAAATCGTTAGATTTCTTACCAGAGGCATCCGTCCCAGTAGCATCAATAAATTTGGGAGGTTGCTTTTTAAAACCATCAACAATCGCCATGAGATCATTACTTTGAAGAATCAGAGTAATCTGCGAAGTCCAAACAAGGTAATTGGATCCATCGTATTTGGAGATAATAACTTGAGGGAGACAGGGTGATGAAAAACCAGTTGATGAAGCCATGAGATTTTCGAAATCAAAGAAGACAGGCACACGAGTTCTAACAGAAAATTTGTATGAGGTCCTGTAGATCGATGACGGCATTAACCAAAATGCTCTGATATCATGTAAAATGTAGAGAAAGTAGAAAAATAGACTTTGAAAGAAGATAAATGCTGAATCTTCAATGATTAAGTCGTTGTATGTATGTATCAATACATAGAATTTTGTACAGTCATGTTTTCAGAAGGTTACAGAAATATAGGAAACTAATTAAACAGATTTGACTAATTTTTCATAATTATAGGAAACCTCAAGGTAGTGGGGTTTGTTAAATATATGTAGGATCTTCAATATTCTCACTAACTGTCCATAGTCGTTCAAGCACTTAGGACATCAAGTCAGAAATGGATCTTGTTTACAACCTTTTTTGGGGGGTGGGTAGCAGGGCTGACATTCGGAACTCGGAATTTGAAATTTGGAAATGCTCATTTTTTATTCGAATTGAATTGATTTCGGAGGCGAATTTTGAATCCCAATCCATCCCATATAGTTATTCAAAATTTGGAAATTCGAAAATATGTTCGAAATTTGAAAATTCTGAACCAATAATAAAAATTAAAAAAACATAGGTAGGGGGAGAAAATTGGAAATTGCAATTTTTGAAATTCTGAAATATTTTGGAAAACTAAAAGAAATGTTTTGAAAATTCGAAAATGTTTTGGAAATTTGAAAATATTTTGATTTTTTTAAAAAAAAAATCAAAATTCAAAAATCCAAATTTCGAATCTTTTATTTCCGATCCGATCCGAGATATAATTCGAAACTCAATATTTCAATCTGATCCGAAATCTCGAATATCGATCTCAGAATTCGGATCCGTATTCCGAATGCTCAGCCCTAGTGGGATGGAGGGGTGGGGGTGGAAAGGCTTAAACAATAAGCAATATTTCTGTTAGAGAAAAAAACTATAAGATAAACAGTTCAATTTCCAAGGATCGTTAATACAAAAAGGCGAGGATCAGAACGAGCGCAGATCAGATCAATGCGCATTCATACATAAAGATCACGAGTCCGAATCTCGAACTCTACCAACCAAACGTGACGAGATAAAAATATTGCAGTCACGAATTTCTCCGTACCATTGATGATGTGCACTGACTAGGGACAGAGGTCCTGTTTTGTACGTGAATGAAACTTTAGAAAATGATGGAGGAATATATCGCACTGGGGTCGAATCAAGTCGGAAAACAAATGTAGTGTCTGAAAGCAAAATAACAAAAGAAAAAAAAAGAAGAAAATGAGTGGGGGTGAAGAGCGAGCGAGTAAGAAAGCTGTCTGACCTGTGATGTGAGGATGTTGCAATTGAGCATTTGTTTTTGTTCGTAAATCGTAATGATGATAAGGTTTGTGGTGGAGCTGGCAAGAGTGTGCAAGGATTGATATTTGCAGGCTTTTGAGGCTGGATCCATGGCCTACGAAAATTCAGACGAACATCTGTTGTCATGCAGATCAAACAAGTTACAGTTTACTGAGCCAATATACAATAAGGTGCATAAAAAAGATAAATGTTTATGTAAGGTGTAAATATCTACCTGTTCCTTTGTCAGTGCTCTTGACTGTTCTATACATCTGCATATTCCCACAAGAAAACAGAGGTAGTAAGAGAACAAGGAGTCCACTCCACCACATTAGAAAGATTACCGTTCACAAGGTGACGATGCCCTTTGTCGAATCCAATTGTACGACAAGATATAACCCCACTTCTCTTTATCTTTTCTTCTTTTTAATATGTATAATTCGAGAAACACTCGTGCCAAATAATACTTAATCACTATAAGCATATAGAGGGGAATAGGAATAGAAACTTACATAGTTCCAAAAATAGATTTAGCTGATTCATAATAATTAAAAGAAAATCAAAGAGAATTCATTATCAAAGAGTAGAAGGGCTAGTCAACTCAAGTTACATCCAACACTAATATAATGTACACTAATAGATTAATAATTGACACCCGTGGTTCCTAGCCTTTTTTTTTTTTTTTTTAAATTTAGATTCCACAAGTCCACAACTTGATCAAGGATAATGGATGTTGGAGTCCCACACACAGTAGGAGACAAAAAAGTATAAATGTCTAAAAAGTCTCTAATTAAGATTTTTAGAGACTAGTTCACATTTAATATTGATAATGAAAATGTGTTTTTTACTCTTGTTCAATGTCACTATTAGCTACTTCGATCTTACCTGCAAGTGACTTTTGACATGAGCCAACGTTAGTTCCTTCACATTCATCAACTCTAGGACTGATTTGGGAGTTGCTCCTGCAGTTCAAAATGATCAATTGTACATATGTATACAGTACACATACATTTTAAGAGCTCTAGCATGTTATTTTGCTTGTAATAAAGTGAAAACGTGACTAAAGATTTTTGCAGTTCCTACTCTCATGGCCTCCAAGTAGCTGAACTGCGTGCACAAAATGTGCATGGAGAGACGTCGTCCATCTCATTCTCGGCGCTCTAGCATTTCTCTTAACCACCCCATTATTCCTCAATCTTAAACTGCAACTCTTTTGCAAAATGTGATGATTATATCTCTTGGCTTGCGCCAGTGGAGGACTATTTAGCCCGCCGGCCATTCCCAATCCAAGATTCAAACTTGGCTGCACAACCTTACTGCGAAAACCCTTCTGGTCGTTGTACACCTCATTGTCACTGCTGACAATGGACGGCGGGCTGATCTGCAGGGAGAGATCAGGCATGGTGGAGTCAATAATACAGGTGAAATGCATTGTAGCAGCAAACTAGAAACAATGTTGATGAAACTGATGGATCAGAGGGACATTAAAGAAGATGGAGAGAGACAAATTGTGGGAAAAGGTGTGGCATCGGAAAAGAGAGAGATGAATGGATGAAGGGAAAAAATTGAGAGCAAAGTAATGGTCGTGATTTTATCATGAGTGGCTTGTGTTATTTGCATTGTTAACACTCTAATGCGTGGCATGTGTTCCTACCGTACCGAGTCTAGCGGTGCACGGAATCACGACAAATGCCACGTAACAAAATTTCAGTGAAACGAGCTTTAAGTCATAGCAAACGTTATTATGGCACAATAATTGACATTATCGTTATCCGTAAAATTGTTACGATTAAGATTTTAGTCGGACCTCGTTAAGACAATAGAAAAATTAATCGTTAGTTTTGTAAATTAGTAAACTAAAAACTGAAAATAATGAAAAAATCGTTGTAATGCCCGTGGTTCGCCGGATACTTAAATTCCTGTTAGTCCACGTTGAGCTCCGGAATCGGATGCTCCTGTACCTTCTATTATTTGTCCACAAATCTCTAAGATAGTTCCAAGATACAACTTCAGATCACACAACTAAGAAAACTCTCAAGAAACACGGCCAAAACAAGTGCCACAAATGAATAATAACTACACGATTACAGATCGTGTAGTAACGCAGTGATCTAACCGATCAAAAGATCGAAAACAACTTCAAGAATACAGTCGAGAACAAGAGGTTCTTCAGATGAACAAGAGAGAATCAAGAGAATTTTGTAGAGAGAGAGAGAGAGAGAGAGAGAGAGTCGAAAAGTATGTTGTCATCTCGATTAGTGTAGTTATATACCGCGTGTCGTGTCTTCATCGTGGCAGTTGAATTGGCGAAGATCAACGGCCAAAATACTCAGTTGACAAGTGCAAATACCATCCGTCGGATCAAAGTTGCAATATACGACTGGGATTGCATCAATATCGCTGCCTAATAGTAACCGTAGGATGGTAGTTAGACAAATAACGAATATGATTAAATCCCACTGATCGAGATCCAGCTTCTTGAGGAAGCTTTGTTTTCGGCCGTTCGATGGCATAGAACATGGATGGTCAGGAAATATCAAGCAAGCTCTCACAGGAAGCTTTCATTATAAGTCATTCGATCAAATAAAACATGTACGACTAAGATCATTAGCAATCAATACACAGTAAATAAAATACAGCCATCGGATCAAAACTCAATCACTCGTCAAATATGCAACCAAGTGTCACATATCTAGCCACACAACAGGAATTAAATCAAGGGTTCATATTAGTTCATTTAAGCAAGGACAAATTGGTAACTTCACACAACAATCTCCACCTTGAAGTTACCAAGAACTTCAAAATGGAGAACACTCTATATGCTACACGAGCTAGACTCCCTCATAGCTCTACCAAAAACAACATACTGAAACAAAATTAGTCCATTCCAAGCAATCTCAGACAAGTCTGAAATTTAGTTTGAGTTATCACTTTAGTTCCACAATCTGCTGCATTCAATTCAGTGGACATTTTCACATAACAAGTCTCTGATAAAATGAAACTTCACATCAATATGTTTAGTTCTCTCATGCAAAATTGGATTTTTACTAAGATGAATAGCTGATTGGCTATCACAAAACACAATCACAGGTAAATCAAACAAGCCAATTTCAGAAATTAAACCATGTAACCATGAAGACTCTTTAAAAGCATCAACAAGAGCAATGTATTCAGCTTCAGTGGTGGATAAAGCCACCACTGACTGAAGTTGTGATTTCCAACTAACACAATTTCCACAAAACATAAAAAATAACTAGAAGTAGATTTCCTAGAATTTAAATCCCCAGCAAAGTCACTATCCACATACCCTGTAATATTCAAAGATGGATTTCTTTGTTTAAAACATAATCCTAAATCTGATGTTCCAATTAAATATCTAACAGTCCACTTCAAACCAGTCCGGCGTTCAAAACCTGGATTAGCCATAAACCTACTCAATAATGACACAGAGAAAGCAATATCAGGCCTTGTGCTTACCATAGCATACATTAGAGACCCAAGAAGATTTGCATAAGGTATCTTATTCATTTTTTCAGTTTTAGAAAAAGTTTAAGGACTTGGGTCTCTAGAAAGTTTTAAAATGAGAAACTAAAGGGAGTTAAACAGATTTAGAATTATGTAGTAGGAACTTTTTAAACAATTTTTTCATATAAGAGTGTTGACTTAGTTTTAGTGTTCCTAAACTTCATCCCTAATAATTTCCATTCCTAAGATTCTTTTTGCGTACCCTAAATCTTTCATTTCAAACTCAGAATTAAGTGCACATTTCAATTTGTCAATTTTGGATTTTGATCTACTAATTAAAAGCATGTCATTCACGTAAAGTAACAAAAACATTGAAAAATCAGATGAGTGTATAAAGTATAAACAAGTATCATAACTACTCCTAGTAAAACATAAATTTAGCATAAAAGCATCAAACCTTTTATATCATTGTCTGGTGCTTGTTTAGGCCCATATAAAGATCAGTTAAGTAAACAAACAGAATCAGGTTGGGAGCTACTTATGAATCCTAGTGGTTGATCCATGTATATTTTTTCTTCTAATTCCCCATTTAAAAAAGTTATTTTCACATCAAATTGTTCTAGTTCTAAATTCAAGCAAGCCAGATAAGAAAGTATTATTCGAATGGTTTTATATTTTACAACTCGAGAAAAAATCTCAGTATAATCCACTCCTTCCTTCTGAGAAAAACCTTTAGCAACTAGGCGAGCTTCAAATAAACATGAATCAGTACGTAGTACCCCTTGTTTTATTTTATATACCCATTTACACCCTATAGTTTTTTGATTTTTAGGCTTAGGTACTAAACACCAAGTCTGAATTTTATGAAGTGATTTCATCTCTTCAAGCATAGAAGATTTCCATTTATCAGAATTTTCACAGGTTTTAGCAGATTGAAAATTTTCAGGTTCATACATAGCACAATTATCACCACAGAAAAAGCAAAATCAATTAACTCAGAAAAATTCACATATCTGGCAGAAACACAGCAAAATTCACTACTTGATTACAGATTGTGTAGTAATACAATGATCTAACCGATCAAAATATCGAAAAACAGCTTGAAGAACACAGTCGAGAACCAGAAGTTCTTCGAGAGAGAAGAGAGAATCGAGAGAACTTCGTAGAGAGAGAGAGATTGTAAATCGAAAAGTGTATCGTCATCTCGATTAGAATAGTTATATACCCCGAGTGATGTCTTCATCATTGCCGTTGAATTGGCAAAGATCAACGGTCAGAATACTCGGTTGACAAGTGCAACTAGTATCCGTTGGATCAAAGTTGGAACATACAATCAAGATTACATCAATATTACTGCCTAATAGTAACCGTAGGATGATAGTCAGACAACAAACGAACAAGATTGAATCCCGTTGATCAAGATCCAGCTTCTCGAGGAAGCTTTGTTTTCAGCCATTCGATGACACAGAACATGGATGGTCAGGATGTGTCAAACAAGCTTTCACAGGAAGCTTTCATTATAAGCCATTCGATCAAATAAAACCATGTACGGCTAAGATCATTAACAAGCAATACATAGTAAATAAGAGACAACCGTTAGACCACATATTAGTCACTCGTCAAATACGGTGCCAAGTGTCAAATATCTAGCTTTCACATGGATTAGTTCATTTAAGCAAGGACAAATCGGTAACTTCACACAACATATAGCTTGCTCTTTCAATATGGGGCATATGGTAATGATCCTTGCTCGCTTCTTTGAAGATGGATGTATTATGATATCTTCAGCCGATTGATGTAGGCCAACATTACTAGGTGTTGCATCATTGGTAGTTTGTTATTGTTTTTTCGTTGGCTTGTTGGAGTGATGATCAAATGACAAAATGCAGGATCTACATTCTCACATTTTAGTCTGAAAATACTAAAGCATTTCACTTGTTATTGTTACAGCCTCTCCTTATCAGAAGTACATCATTTCGTGGTTGCAGGTGATTGTTGGAAGCTCTATAGCAGAAAGAAGGAACCAAAGTAGGATAGCTATACATGGAGCAACTTTCTTCTGCGTGTAAAGTGAAAGTTGGGCATTCTGATGGGCGCCAACAACTCGCCAATATTACTTGTACTGTAGAACTTGTCGTATGCCTATACTAATAGGTTTACGTTTAATTTGGTAACAACTGTGTTTCTGGTTTTGTTGGTCTTGTATTGTAGAACTTGTTATTAGTGCCAGAGTCTTGTTGGTCTTGCAATGACTCACATGTTCAACGCACACTCAAATTATAAGTATCCATTAATCCCACAAGTACTTCATTCCTTAACAAAACAATGTCCAAAATAGTTAAATGCACTTCTGATAAACAAAATGTCCAAAACTGATATCTGAACAAATGACAAAATGTACTTCATTTATCACATACCTATCTGCACATATGAAAAAATGTACTTCATTCCTCACATACCTGCATATCTGACAAACAAAATGCACTTCATTCCTTAACAAAACTGACCATTCAACCAAAATAAAAAACTTCCTGCACTGCACTATGTCCAAAAACTAAACTGACCATTCAGCCAAAATAAAAAAACATTCACAATGTAAAAAACTGCAAAACTGCTTGCACTATGTCCAAAACATAAAGGAAAAGCCATCACAAAGCAATGTCCACATGTTCGTACAGGTAACCACATCTATGTGAGCTTGCCCTCATGAAACAGTCTGATAAACTCCACACGTCCTGCTATATATTGTCCACCGTGTGTGAGTATATGATCAACTAAACGAATCCTGCACTCAAGGCTGAAGTCTTCAAATTCATCCAGCTGCGTCACCAGCTTGGTGGTCTTCTCCATATCTGTTTCATGATGCTGTTTATGCTCTTTATTGGAAATGAGTTTTTCAACCCTGATGAAGAATTCATCAGCGTTCACTAGTGTGTCTCCTACTCTTGTGGCTAATTTGGGCTTAGCCGCTACCTTTGGTCTCTTACGGCTAACACTCGAATCACCGTATACACAAGATGGTGCTGTGTCAGCAGCTGGAGTACTTGTGGGCTTTGTCTTGTCAATTTCTTCCTCTGTATCATGAACAAATGAATGGACATCCATTGGCGTCAAGTATGAATCTATTTTTGCCATTTCATGATCTCTTGCGGTAGACCAAGTTGGCCAGTATTGGCCAAAGAGATCGCACCACAACTCATAATAAGGGAAGGACTTCCCTCTCAATGCGAGATACTTGCTGTTAACCTACAAATATCAATGAAACATCAAAAAACTGTGTTGAAATGGAACAAAATAGCAACATAAAGTAAAAATATATATTTTTTACCCTTTTGTATTCGTCCCACATGTCCTCAAAGTCCACTATGACTGTATGAGTCTCTAGGTATATTGCTATTCCACTTAATTTATAAAATTTGTTGAGTAACCGATATTGTTTATCCCAATTATGCAACTTGTTTTTCACATTCTTAGCAGTTATTGCACTGTCGGCTACCGCAGCACAGACCATGGCAATTGCCTTTTGGTGCATGCCCCTCCTCCATCCTTGACCAGCCTTCCAACCATCTTGTACCAAGTCTTTCAGGGCTGTAAGCAAAGCTCTTTCCTCATCCGGATTAAGATACATTTTCTTAGTTCCCTGGCTCTGAATTGGTTTCCTTTTCCTTCCCTGCTACATCATGGTTACTACCTGGACGCTCATACGGCGCTGTTATGGCAGGTTGTGCCCTTCGAGTTGGTTGGGATAGGTCATGTATTATCACAACGTCACAAAGAAGAAGAATAGCACAAAACAATTAACACATAGAAGCAGCTAGCCCCAAGCTAAGTGGTATGTTTCCCAAATTCCATTGGCCAACTGATCTTTAGACAAATTTCATCCAGGAGAAGAATTCACTGTCTAAATGTGGTCATCTATATCTTCGGACTGACTCATTAGTTCTTCAGCTCCAGGGAAGTGGTTGGTGGACGGATCTAGCAACGGGTCATACGGTGTGACATTTATCACAAAATTATGCAACAGAGCACATGCGAGGATTATATCAAATTGGGTGCTAATGTGATAATACATGGGGCTTCGTAAGCATGTGAAACGCTTATTAAAAATACCGAATGTGCACTCTATGACATTGCATGGACGCGCATCTCTGTATGGGGCGAGGAAACCTTCACAATTGTGTATCCACTATCGCACAAGTAATAATTGCTTGGAAATTAGAGGAAATACATCATGTAAGCACATACTATAAAATGCATTCGTAGTATAATAATATACTAAAATTTTACTTGTTATGACCCACAGTCCATTTGGACGAGTGATTGCATCCCGGAGCACGCGACCATCTGTTGTTGATCCCTCCCAAATCGCAAGCATATATATGAAACATCCTTCAATATCACAAACTCCTAAAACATATGTAGCAAGATGACCTTTCCTTGTCCTGTATCTAGGTTGGTTTGTTACCTGAATGTGTAGCGTTATGTAGGTACCATCTAGTGCACCCACGCATCCCTACAAAACAGATCAAATATTGTCAGACCAGAGGTATTCAAGCTCTCTAGGAAACATAGTATTTATACCTTAAAGCATTTCTCTTATCAATGGTTGCTTTGTCAACTAGAGTAGGTGGTGCTAGGAGTCTTTTACGTAGCTTGAGCACAAATCTAAGGACCTAGTGGAATGCTTGACTAATAGTCTAGTCGCTTCAATGGAAATCAGTTTGCAAGGTCTTATTTTTTTGGTGGTGGACAAGTGTCCGTAGGAAGATAGTCACCTTCTCAACCACAGACACATAGTAATCATCAGTTAAACCACAATCATCTCGCAAGACTCGACTCAACTCAATGAAAGCTTTGTTTGACATCCTGAGGTTCTTGAAACATTCCCTATTGGACTCTTGAGTTATCCTTTTAATGAAAGCCAACCTTTCAGAGAGCTTGTCCAATATCAAGTACTTAGGAGCTTTCTTCCGATCACTTCTGCACTTATGCGTTAGTGTACCCATATTTTTTTCCATTTTTTGCTATTTATATGATAAGGGGCAACACACTGGCTAAAATTCTTGTGCACAGCAGCACGGTCGCAACCTCCAAAATATTCATGGTCGAGTTCTATATAACCAAAATAACACTAAGCTTTCCAAAAGACCACCATTTCACTCACGGAAACCGTTTACTGAAATCACACACAAACTTCTAGCCATAATTACTAAAATCACATAGTGAAAGAATTATATAGTCCATATTGGTTGAAAATCTAGCACATTTGAAAAACCTAAAATAGAGTAAATATAACCCTAATCACGGAAATGAAGAACCCCATACTCGAATCTTAACATATATCGGAGAAATCACACCAAAATAAACAATAGATACATAATCTAAAGAAAACTGGTAAAATCGAAGAAATCTAGCCACTGAAATCAAGAAAGGTGAAACAAAACTTAACACATCTTGTACAAATCGAATCAAACAAACAATCGTTACAAAATATGACAAAAACTGGTAAAATCGAAGAAATTTAGCCCTAAATACTGAAATTGATAAAGTTGAAACAAAACTAACATATCTCGTACAAATCGAATGAAAACAAACAATAGTTGAAAATTCTTCAAAACCCTAGATTTGTCCACAGATAAATGTGCGTAAAAAGGAAAGGACAACAGATAGAAAATAGGAAAGGGAACAGGATGAATGTTATACTGCCGTCGAGAGTACCATACATGTTCTTCACCGGAGAATGGACGGTGGAGGAACAACGGTTCATCGGGAAGAGGAATCGCCTTGTGAAGATTTTGATCGTGACGTTTTACAATCCGTGAGGTTATGGTAGTATATATAACTGGCATTGTTGTAAAAAATTTGAAAACTAAGGGAATTTTTTGTAACTTCTTAAATGGGCCAGAAGGCATATAACTGAATCCACCTAACATTTCCGGACAAGAATGACGGACAAAATGCGAAGTAATCCCGGATCCATCCTGGATCAGTCGGGTTGCGAGATAAAAATTGTGTGATTACCAAACGTCAGATAAACATGGATAACACCCAGTTAGCTCAAGTTAACCGCCTTCTGTCCGGCTACCAATGTGAGCCTAAGTATCTTCAAGCTCATTAGTACAAATAATCACTCAAAAACTAAATCAAACTAAACCAAACCTACCCAGTAAATCCCGCCCGTAGGCAGAGTCTTGGGAGGGTGAGATGTACGCAGTCATACCCTTACCTCCAAAGAGATAAGGAGACTGTTTCCTCAGAGACCCTCAGCTCATAGATCACGGTAGAAAGAAAGAAAATAATAATAATAATAATAATAAAATAAAAATAAAAATAATACCAATAATAAAAAAATAAGTAAATAATATATAATAAAATAGAATAAGATAATGAAAACAAAAAACAAAATAAAAATAAATAATCACTCAAAAACTAAACCCACTAAATTCGAGTCTCCCCAAGACTGTTACTTTGAAGGTTATTTGTCAAATGATTATTGTTTTTTTGGCAAAAAAAAATTGTTATCTACCATCAAAAAATCTGTGTTGTTTATGGTGCAGTAAAAAAAACTCATTTTAATGAAAGATTTGTCAAATGATTGTTTTTTTGGCAAATAAAATACTGAATTATTAATTATACAAGAACACTTAGGCTCAATTTGGTATTTTGACAGGACGTATCCGGCTTTGCGGACAACTCTTGGATATCTCCAGGACAAGTTTTTTAGTCCTTTGTTTGGTAGTGGCCAGCCGGGATACTGTGATAAATAAAACTTGGTACGTTGGACTTACCCGGTGGATTACAACCAAAATTGGTAAAATAAGGTCCATTTACTTAATTACCCTCAAAATTTAGGTAGATAAACCAAATTTTTTCCCCAAACCCTAATCCCTCTTCTTCGATTTCCCACTTCACTTAAATTCTCCGATGGTTTCACAACCGTTGCACGAGCCTCGTTGTCGACTAAGTCGCCATATAGATACACTATGCGCATGAGTGTGCATGCTTTCAAGGCTGCTTTTGGTCACTCTATAGCCCCAAACTTCTTGACGGATAGGGTTGCCTCCCGATCCACGACGTCACCTCGTCACGCCGCCTATACATTTTTCACTATGCATGTACACTCGCACGTACATCCAGGTGCTTAGGTACCCGCCCCATTGCCCCACAGGAACATTAACGCAAATCAACTAGGCGCAGGAGTCCAAGTTAAGCATGAGCGTCAAACTGGAGACTTGGAGGTGCATCCCATCGTCATTGATGACGATACCACCATCGCTGAGGAAGGACCCATTGCCGAGGAAGGACCCATTCTAAAAGATATGTTTGGTGTCAACGTACGCATCGTTGTGGAGGAATACCCATCATGCATCATGAATGTGAGCAACACCCATGATTTAATATCCTATTACTTTACCTAGATTTGCATTAATGAAGTTGTATTGTGTACATAGAACTTGTAACTCTTTTGTTGGAACTATGGTGTCCTGATAATGTTGGGTCCTGATTTTTTTGAACATGTTTTGAGAAGATATAAGATCTTGTTCGGTTGGATCTATTTCTTTGTAAAAGTTGGAACCTTTTGCACTGATGTGTTTAGTATGCTATTATAAGATGCTTAGCAGTGCACTGAAGTTGTTCTTATTTATGGATTCCTGTGAACTGTGCACTATAAATTGTATTGCATTGTCGGATGGTTGTTTGCATAATGGTTGAAGTATTGTAGTGTAGACTGTATTGTGCAGTGCAGATTGTATTGTGCATTTCTGCTACCGCTATTAAGTATGTGCTTAATGTATTGTGCAATGTAGTATTTATTGTATTGTGCAGTATAGTGTTTATTGTATTGTGTATTGTTGTGGTGTTGTAGTGTTGCAATTTTACAATGCAATGTTGCATTTTATTGCCATTGCATTGTGCGCTCATATAATTGCACAAGTGCATAACCATATGAAAGAAGACACTATAAACAAATAAAATGCCATTTTTTTTTAACAATTGCACAAGTGTTACATACAAAAAGCTCAACAAGAACAAATCCAATTGTACAGTTACAACAAATCCATAAACAACAGAAAGTAAAAATTCTCCGAAATTACAACAAGAACAACAAAAAAGTCAATTAAATTCGCCATCAAGAAAACTATGAATAAATTTTGCTAGGCTTACGAGATCCATATGGTTCTAGTAGCAGTATTGTCCATCATTCTTGAGCAGGTGATAGACCAGGAGGACCCTATTGGATACTTTCAGCTCTTGGTGTGCTTCAAGATGCTGAAGCAAACATGTAGTTTTCTCCATCATCGTTTCCAACAGCACAACATGCTCCTGTTTTGCAAAGAGGCTCTCCGCTCTTGAGCAGACTGCCTCTACTTTGGAGATGGCAACTCCAGCTTTAGAGGCTAAGTTGGGCTGGCTATCCGTCGTTGATCTTCGATGCTTGGTGCGGCTAACGCTGGAAGCATCATCAATACATATATGTGATTTATCAACAACATGACTATCCATTGGCTCAGATTCTTGAATGTTTTCTTCAGCAAATTTTTCGATGGTTTCTTGGTATTCTCCTAGTGTCAGCGAAGCTCATTCTCCGCCATTTGATGGTCCCTTGCGGCGATCTTGTTGCACGGTACTGGCCAAATAACACACACCACAACTCATAGTACAGGAAGGACTTTCCTCGTAGCCTGAGAAACTTGTTGTTAACCTGCACGAAAGCAAAGCAAATTGTATGGTTACACAACTATACACCCACTTGATGTTTAATGAACCTACAATTAAAGAATGAGACATTTACCTGTTTGTACTCGTCCCACATATCATCAAAGTCCAGGACGATGGTATGCGTCCTTTTATCAATAGTCACCCCACTCAATTTGGAGAATTCACTTAGTAAGCGGTATTGCCTTCCACGGTTGTAGAGCTTGTTCTCTACATTTTTGGCAATGATCTTACTCCCTTCAATCAACGACCTCACTTTCATAGCAGTTTTCTCATGAGTCCCCCGCCTCCAGCCCTGTCCAGCCTTTTCCTCGTCAGGAGTCTGATATACCTTCTTGGCGTTGTTTGGCTCGGCTACGGGTTCAACCTCGATCTTCTTCCCTTTAGTCGTAGTCGCAAATTTATGCCTTTTAAATGGGGTGGTATGGCTTGAGATATGCCTAGGTGTAGGTTCAAAAAACTCATCGAATGGACCAGAGGTCACATCCTCCGACTCATCATAAATCCTAGATGTATCCATTTCTATAACCTGCATAGACAACATTAAAAGGTAGAACTAACACAAAAGTGGTTAAAATTAGAATACGAGGTATAACGGGGTATCACATTTCTGAATTCACCACAAATTGTTGAGTTCACAAACAAATAGAGGAGTTCACAAACAAATAGGGCATTCTCGCCATGAAGGTTCGTCGGACATCGGGTACGACATTCCCACAATCAAGGTTTCAATCGGGAGGAGTCGCATCACGAAGAGGATTTGGGTTAGGAACATCATTTATATACCTAGTGTATTGCCCGTGCCCTCAGGGCACGGGAGAAATCGCAAACTGCAGACAAACACAAAAAGTGCAAAAACTATTTCTCGACAGCTGTTCCTCTTAATTAGCACAGTATATGTCATTCCAACGTTCAGAATAGCACAAAAAGAAAGTAAAAAAGGATACAATTATTTAACAATAAGTAAGGTTTCATATTTAGAATAATCTCCTGTATCTACCAGAAGCACAGCAGTGTCACCATGAGCACACAAACTCGGCCAAGGTAAAAATAAACAAAAGTACGGTCATGATTATCTACCCTTATGCTGACAATCCGACAAATCAATGGCGCACAATTTGTAGTGATCCATAACTATTTAAATGTATTTTATGCTAATAAATTGTGTACAACGTTACTTGTATAATTAGATGGCATGATTTGGAAATAATATTGCACATGAATACAATAAAACACAACAAAATCTGTAAGCACACAATTTATTGATACTAATGGGATAATCGAACATAGACTTTTATTTGATGCAAATACGAATCAATTTGCATGCTCAATGCACAATCATTCTGACTGCCTATGAGCGAGTAAACAGAACTGCATCCATAAGCTTGATATATCAACGGGTACTGGAATTCTAAAAACTCTAGGACAGATTGTTCCAACAGGATGTAACTTCTCATAAAGATAATCAGACCTCAGGAAGTTGCATTATTGCTTGATGAACACCTCCTTGTTCAAGAGGAAGAATGCTGCAAGGCACAAAGAGTTCAGATCTTGAAGGGTCAGACTCTGCAAGGGCCTAGAAAGGAATCATATTTTTGACAAAAATATGATATGATAGAATTAGTTCCCCAGCAATTATAAGTGCAAACGAAAACAAATAACAGAGCAAAATGAAATGAGAAGGAAAGATTTGAAAACCTGAGGACCTGCTGCATAAGTTACACTATTCAGTACTTCAAACAAAGCAGATGCAATGGCACGTGCTTTGATCAACTTTTCTCTGATAGAAAGATCCATAACAAAAGAATGCATGATCAATATAAAATGCAAATTCATCCAATCTAGGAGCAACTAACAACAGGGCTACAAACGCCAACCTGCATTGGTCACCCTCCTTCACACGGAAGCAGGGAGATATGTGAGCTGGGGTGTTTGAAAATTATTTCACTTATTAGTTCGATTTGATAAATATATTTGAACCTTGATAATCTAAACCGTAATTTTTTAGTAGAAAAGTTTACTTCGATACAATTAAAGAAGCGATGGCAGCTTTTTTCTGCATGTTTAGATTTCGTCAATGTAATAATTAAATAGCAGAGCGCATAAACCATATGCATTATCACAGATTTGAAGATATAAGTTAAACATTAGATCCACAACAGATCGACAAAATTACATACTTCGAGCCAGCATAAAATATCACATATTTTATTGTGAAAGTGCATTTACAATAGAAAGGAACCATACATTAACATTGCTCTGCATGAGGAGGGATTTCGCTGTAGCGGAAAAAGGTGAGAAAAGTTGTTGTGAAAGTGCATTTAACATGCATCTTCAGTGCTTAGCATTAAAATAGCAAAACATATTCAACTTACAGCAGCCTGATCTTGGCCCATTGTCGAGGTAATTCACTGCTCCTGGAGGAAACTGAGCTGCAAATCCTCGTTCAGCAGTGTGAAAAACAATAAAAAAAATAATGTCATTCCCTCACTCCATAGACAGCAAATACATTGTTTTAACCATTGGAAACATAACATTATACCAAAGAAAAACAATAAAAAAAAATTTAGCAACTATGCACCGGATCTTAGTATTTCATTAGACGGTATTAGTCCACACGAACCGAAGTTTAAGGATGCACCTATTAACTTATCCCCTGAGCGTTTACCGGCTTATTTTTCTGACTATGAGTACAGATGCATTATAAATAAGTATTTAGTTCACCCAACATCTGATGTATTCATCGTTTACATATTCAGTGTTGTGATCATTTCATCGTTGAATTAAGGGATCTGATAGTATTGTGTTCAATATAAATACTCAGCACTAATACACTTCATTGGGCTATTGTGATTACCAATATTATTGTGTGCGCTAATACCATTCAGAACTAGTGTCTATTATTTTGAAGTCACAATAATCTGTGTAAATAAACAGTGTTTGTGCAAACCATTAAATTAAGCAAAATTTCCCCTCGGAAGTAGTGCTTATAACACCATATTTAAACCATCACTCATAACACGTATCAGTGGCCATTTTAGTAAGATTTTTAATTCGTAGTTCTGCGTACTTCGGTTCAAAACAACTTAGTAAAAAGGGCCACTTATTTATTTAAACGAAAATTATGCGTGACCCCCTTATTTCATATTTTTTTAGGATTAATTTATTAGCGTATTTGGCACTATCAAATAACATTTATCTCTTCCCTCCCGGGTTATAATATCTCTTTATTTTTATGATATGATCTCCCTAGGAAGACCACTAATTCATAACCGGTGGTAAACATACCCCTGGGAAGTATATAAGAATAATGAGTATAGTTATATTGCATAAAAGCGTTGATTTAAAAGGCATACTTAATTGAATTAACCTTTGTAATGATAAAGTGCACTTTTATATTAAGATGAACAGATGCAATTTGTTATATTTAAGAATAATAATTTAACAAGTTAGATATTAGTTTATGAACATAAAATAATTCATACAAGTCACTTCTTAAATAAACAAGTAAATCATGCATAATTACAGTAAATAAAACAACGTAGATATACTTTACATCAGGTAAAAAAAAATAACCTAGAAAAGAGTAAGTCATGGAGAATAGCAAAATTCGTGCTGATAACGTGTTGTAATCTAAAGAACATACCAGAAAGGAAAAGAGATTAGAACTCTTGTCAAGAGTTTCTCTATTATTTTCATTAGATTTTTCTATATATAATCTAAAAACGATCACAATTAATACATATTTATATATAATTATGTATATTGACAATAATTATAACTTGTTTGATTGTATTTTATATCAGGTCAAAGGATAACGTAGAGGGATAACTCCAAAGATTCCATTTTATTTTAATCCCATTTTAAAATTACATTACCCCTGCTTTTTAAATTTAGTTACACCAATATTATATGGGAGTGGATCTCTAACCTCATTAATAAACCCATTAATGCAGCGATCTTGGTCGTTGATGAAACAGATTTTAGTGCACTGACTTGTTGATGGTTCTAGTGCACTGACTGGTTGATCCAAAGCACTATAAGCAGCTTCTGAAATGGCACATGCAGCCAATGAGCCCACAGGATGTCCACCCATAACAGCGTCATTAGGGGAATC
>JAOWBN010000003.1:303123-318281 GCA_028565015.1 Pinguicula moranensis | reverse complement strand
CCGCCCGCCCCGCCCATTTTTTTTATTATTATTTTTTTAATTTTTTAATTTTTTTTCATGTTTTTAATATTTTTTTATTTTTTTTATTTTTAAATAGTAAGGCCCGCCCATTTTTTTCAAATCAAGCCCGGTCCGCCCGTTTTTCACGGGAAGCCCGCCGCTGCCCGTTTTTAAAATGGGCGGGGCGGGCCGTTGGCCCATTTTTCGCAGACGGGACGGGATGGGCTCGGCCCGTATGACTACCTCTATTTGTAGATAAGCCTTAAGTTGTTTATTAAACTAGAAAAAAGAGTATTGTACTATTATTGTTTAAAAGCCAAAAAAACCCCTTACAAAATCTATTTTAACTTACTAAAAAAACGGTGCATTGCCACTTGCCACAGTCTAGTCGAATTATTTCTCGTGGCTCTACTGCAGATTTCAGGCGGAGCGAAGAAGTTGGATTCGCCGCGCTTGAGCTGTCAAACAATTCACCCGCGGAGCTGGGCGACACGCTTAATTTCTATTATAGACAGGTCAGATTATTTCGTTCGTACTCTATTTTTATCAGTTGGTGTTCTTTGTTCTGGAGAATTTGTATGTACTTCAATTTGTTTTCTAGGCGATCTGTCTGCGAATTTATTGGGTTTTGTCGATAAATTTGTAATGATTTGTGCTTGCTTCCTTCTCTGAATCCACCCAGGTCGTCTAGATTGTCTTGGCGATCGAGGGGGGAGTTTTTATTGGTTTAGGGTTTTGCATACACGGTAGCCATGTCTGTGACAGCGGGCGTTAGCGACACTGTGATTGCAATTAGGGACAAACTTAGGGGTAAAATTGGGCAAACGAAGGTAAAAAGGTACTGGCCTGGAAAAGCACCAGAGTGGGCAGATGACAACGATGAAGATGGAGACATTAGAACGGCTAAGGAAGATTCCCTGGACAAAGCTTTCCCTAGCCACGAAGGCACTGATATTGTGCGAAAGGATGATCCGAGGCTGCGTCGTTTGGCCAGGATTGATAATCGTGATGAGGTGAGGGACGATCATAGGCGAATTCGACAAGCAGAGATAGTGTCGACAGCAGAAGAGGAAAGCAGGAGGATGGAAGGTTTGGATGTGGAGGATGAGGATGAGGATGCATTGGAGGAGAGGCGGAAGCGGATTAGGGAGAAGCTGTTGCAAAAACAGCAAGAGGAAACTGCCATCTTACCAGAGGAGGAAGAGGAAGAAGTTGAGGAAGAGGAGGAAGAGGAGTCTGAGTATGAGACAGAATCTGAAGAGGAAACTATGGGTATAGCAATGGTGAAGCCCGTGTTTGTTCCTAAATCAGAGAGGGATACTATCGCAGAACGAGAACGGCTTGAGGCTGAAGAAAGAGCCCTGGAGGAAGACATAAAGAGGAAGTTAGAAGAGAGGAAGAAGGAAACAAAGAAGATAGTGTTTGAGAAAATTAAGGATGATCAGGAAATCCAGAAGAACATGGAGTTGGAGGCAAATATTGCTGATGTGGATACGGATGATGATCTGAATGAGGCAGAGGAATACGAGGCTTGGAAGGCTAGAGAAATTGCGAGGATCAAGAGGGATAGAGAAGATAGGGATTCTATGTTGAAGGAAAAGGAGGAAATAGAGAAAGTAAGGAACATGACAGAGGAAGAGCGGAGAGAGTGGGAAAGGAGGAATCCAAAACCTGCTGCACCTGCCAAGACAAAGTGGAGATTCATGCAGAAATACTATCATAAGGGTGCTTTCTTCCAGTCAAATCCTGATGATCATATGGGAACTACTGTGGCTGCTAATATCTACCATCGTGATTTCTCTGCTCCAACTGGGGAGGATAAGATGGATAAGACTAATTTACCTAAAGTCATGCAGGTTAAGCACTTTGGTCGAAGTGGAAGAACGAAATGGACCCATCTCGTCAATGAGGATACAACCGATTGGAACAATCCGTGAGCATCTTCCCTGACACTCTCATTCTACATTCTGTTTAGTAGTTCCTATTTATGCCCTTGACATTGCTTGTCTCAAATTCTAATACATAATAGCTATGTTTCATATTTACATAAAACCATGCAATACATTTTTTTCATAGGTCATGTTCATTGCGTTTTTTACTGGTATGAATTTATCTGTCTCATGGCATCCATAAATCCATGCCGTGGATCTATTTATGACACCAGTACAACTATTTTACTCTCATTTGCTGTCATGGCTCTTTTCCATTGTCCTAAACTTTTTAGCCTGTTTGATGCATCCAACACACTTACTGCTATATCTTGGCAATGCAGATGGACATTCAATGATCCTCTTCGGGCGAAATACAATCAAAAAATGGCTGGAATGAATGCGACCATTGAGAAACCAAGAGGTAGCAAGAAGCTGAAAGATTGGGAGCAGCGTTGAACTCAAGAGTCTCGTGATTGGGAATCGAGACCGATATATAACCTTTGCAAAAGGAGCATGTTGGTCTCACTGTTTTTCCCGGTTCTGTCCCGCTCAGAAATATGCCTTGTTCATCTGTAGAATGTCTGATCAAACATGCACACTGATAGTTTGACATATTAGCATATATGTACAAGGTATTTAACTTGATTTTGAGCAACCAGTTTGCTACATTTTGGAATTTCATGAATTTGTACTTGCCCCGACTCCTGTTTATGCAGTTTGCACACTTTGATGCGCACATAGGATGCGATATAGGACTCTCAGTATAACCATTCTTCTTTTATGTTGTTTGGCCAATTAAGCTAGTTCTCAAGAATTGCTTAAATATAGAGAAAACAGCAAAATTGTCGAAGAACTATAATTAGAATTACTTCATAAAACATGGATTCGAAATTCTAATTTGGGCTATGATATTTCAGTTGTCCGCTAAGGTTCTTAGAATGCGTCTCTGATTTGGTTACACTGACGACGTCGTTGCTTCAAAATTCCCGCAGGCCTCAGCTGAAAGTAAATTTCACCCTAATTTATGGACATTTCCTTATTCTTAGCCTGAGCGGCGGATTCTACTTCTTCTTCCCCAAATTAGTTCTGCCGTTGATCCTCTGTTTGGCAATGGATTCCGATCAAGACTCTCCAATGGAACAAGGAACTTCTTTCTAAATTTCTCGGTGAATTACAACGCAACTCGATCAATTTTTAGGCAGAAACATCCGTACAAGGATCCAGATGATGGCCGCCAGCGATCCTTGCTTGAGCTCGAGTTCATCCAGTGCCTTGCTAATCCTACCTACATCCATTGTACGCTTACTGTGTGTTTGTATGTGACACACAAATTATGGCTTTCTCTGTCTACGCTGATCGCAATGCTCATTATTTGTTTTCTGCTAAGCTGCTTTGTTTCCTGTTTTGTTGCAGATTTGGCTCAAAATCGTTTTTTTTTGAAGAAGCATTCATTGGGTACCTGAAATATCTCCAGTATTGGCAGAGGCCCGTGTACATAAAATTTATAATGTGAGATTAATATTCCAAGTTGCATTTTTTTTTAATGCTTTGATCCTTTTATTATGGACAGATGGTATTCTTCATAGATGGTCATGTTAATGAAAACACTCTAAACATGGCTAGTTCCAATACATATATGGCAAGCCACAAATCACAAGCCATTGAAGAAACAGCAAGATCACAAGACCAAAATTAGGATGATTGTAATTGATATGTAATTACACCAATATACCATGTATAGCTCACATACACATCCATATAATGCACAATGTAGATGAAAGCAATTGTATGAAAATCTTCTATTATTCTTATCAAATACAGTTTCACCTTCTTCTACAATCCCTGCGTGATTGAATAGTTTTTAGGTCAATCACAGCATATACTTTTGTTATTTCCCGTTTTTAACTTAAGAAGCCTTAAATCTCAATGTTTCCAATTTTGGCTATTTTGGCATTTTTAGATACTTATTAATGGATATGTTCCTAGGTATCCGGTATCCCCATTGCCTGTTCTTTATTGCCTATTCTTTCTTCAGAACTGCAATAGCACATCCTGCAAACAAGGTTATGCTTTATGTCCCTCGAAATTCAGTTCCGTTATAACGCTTTTCAGTTCTCTCATTTTCTAACTACTATTATGCTGCTGGTGCTCATAGGAATTGGCACACAGAGCAATTTTACTTCTGGAAGAATTACAGAAATAACCGGTTGAAGCACATACTCCCCAAACCACTTCCTGAGCCTGCTAGTGCAGACATCTCTTCTGTGGTTCCATTGGTGTTGCCATCCACGACGGTTACTCCTGCTGGTGTTCCGCCTCCTCTTCCTTCTCAAGTTGCCTTGGGAATTCTGAATTCCGAATTTTCGAATAATTTTGGATCGGATCAAAATTTCTGAATTTTAAATCGGATCGAAATTCTGAAATTTCCGAAATTCTACAAGGAAAAAACAAAATAATTTCAATTTCAAAATGGTGGATTTCTCTGCAGGGTCTCCTTGTCATTTGGGCCTTAAAAAGTGTTGGTTTCAGCAACCTATTTGGTCAGATTTCCACCTTCCAGACTACGTTGTCGATGCTAGTACTATGAATGTTCTCCAGAGCCACCACTTTGGCTCGATGTGATGCGAGGGAGATCGAGGACTTTCCCAGTTCAAAGCTCCGGATCTGTAAGAGTATGAAAGGTCAATTCTGGATGAGAAAACATCATCGAGAAAATGCACGGCGTGCTCTCATTCTAGTCAAACAATGATGCAAAGAAAGGTAAAGAAACAGAGCACTGTTGACGTGCTTTGAAACATCTCGATGAGAGAACAATGAACTCTTATAAGTCATACCAGCAGATCTCCAAAACGGAACTACAGCACTCAACGCCATTTCTTCTTCCTCGCTTTCTCCCACCAGCTTCGCCCTTTAGATGTGTGTGCGAGTAATTCAGGATCTGCTAGGGTAAACTTAAACTTGGGTTGATTTGCCTCTTGGGACGGAAATGGGGCATGTCAGGGCTTGTGTTCTACTGTCCATGACAAAGAAGAAAGTAAAAGTGGGCTCATCTGGGCCATAATTCTACTGCGGGGCATTATTATTATGAAGACCTGGGTTAGGACAAATTGGATGCTGCTAGACATTATCCCTGGGTTTATTTAGCTTTATTATTCTTGGACCTTTAATTTTATTTCTTTTATTTAAATTTCAGTTATCCCTCGCTAGTCAATTAAAGTGACAGTGGTATGAGGCTTTATTTTCTTTTTTGTTTTCGGTCCAAGCTTCACGTGCTCTCTAAATTCCACGCTCAGCTTGCGAGGGGATGTTGATCGTATACAGTCCACACCAGATATTCAAATGCTCCAGTTCAACCACCTCATCAATTCACCTGCAACACAAAAATAGGAGACACATGGGTCCTCATCAATTCAATGCACCTGCACAATCTTCAGGAGGCACATGGTTTACTTTAGAGAAAACAAAATGTAATAGACTACATGTTCTATAAATTTGTGTAACGCCATGAACAACACAACAAGCAAATAAATATCAATAGAATTCTCTATTTTCCCTTAAATTCCTAAACCTCCATGGATTTCCATGGAGGTTGGAGGTTGTCAGCCCTAGACCCTAGTTCTCATGTTAATCAAGCATTGGTGATTCCAACCTTGCATCAACATAATTTGGTCTACAGTAGTTGCGTGACATTGTTTGTAAGGAGAAGATTAGAAAGGTTGGTGCAACATTTCACAAGCTTGTACTCCCATGAAGATGCAATGGACCTGTTTGGATGAAATTCTAGTTTTTCCATGCTTAAAAAAATGAAGTATTTAGAACTGAAGAATTCGCTAACATCCAAAATGAACTGGCTTTGAAAAATTCTAAATTTTAAAATATACCCTAGATTTATGAAAAGATGAAATAGTAATCCGCCACGTGGCTCAAATCTTCCCCCCTTTTCATGGGAATTCTCACGAGCCGAGGCTGTTGAATTCGCCTACTAACCTACTTGCGCCAGAATTTAACCCGGGTTATCCAGCGGCTAGACTGCTGATCATCAGGGCTTGCCTAGAGGTCAGGAATTCAAAACCCGTTGGTGACAAACTTTCAGGGTCACGCCTCCGGGGCTTCGGCCTATGGTACTACCCGATCATGTGTGGTGCAACCGATGGTGCATAACCCCAGGGATTAGTCGGGTTTAGGCCCATTCTGGAAACACTCTGTGGTTCGCTTCTGTGGATTCGGTTCGGATACCCCGATTATTAAAAAAATAATAATAATAAATTCTTAATATTTTACTTAAATTAATATTTTTTAATGAGAATTCTAATAGTATTTTTGGACAATAATATGCACAAATTTTGCACAAAAATATGCACGAATTTTAAGGGTTTTGTTCAATTATTTTTGGATTATTCAATTGATTGAATTTCTGGAAACAATTTGTGTTCCAATATGTTGAGATACCTTATGGGTTTTACTAGGTATAACGAATTTAAACACAAAATCAAGTTAAATTACCTAAAAACACTCACTTTACCGCAAGCATACGAGTGTAGTTGTGTAAGTGAAAATATGATCGAATCTCACAAGGAATGTTTGATGTTAAGATTTGATTCAACCATGACCACCTAAACTATTATGCACATAATTCACACAAAATGAACATAAAAAGACAAAACTTATTTTTGAATTTTTAATCAAAGACCTGATATAAAAGAAGAAATGCAATTTAACTTAACTAAGAATGAAGCTCTAAACACTTAAGATCAAAAGAAGATATACATGAATTAAAGGATACTCCTTAGTAAGATTAGGGTGATGTCAATTACCTCAATTTATGCAACTTTACATGCCAAGATTAAACTGATTAGGGATGATGATTTTACGCTCTAGTTTCCTATGTCTAGTACTCCTAGAATTGTTAGCTAACTCCCTCTATCGAGTTATACCTAGCAAAGTTTCAACTAACCCAATTGCATCTTCTTATACTTAATGTCAAAGTAAACAGGAGACTCATTCAAGTGTGTGTTCACATAAACAATTAAGTGCAAGAAATTCACTTTTTGCCTACCTTATGTCTAAGCATATGTTTCAAGTTTTCTTTGCCAGTTATCGCACAATATGGCAATAAAGAGTTGACCAATATTGTGTATTATTACGTAATTTAATTGGCCAGAATAAACTACATGCCTTCACTATTTTAGCTTGTCAAAGAGACTAATCACAAATAATCCAAAATATGAATTCACATTTATTTCCACAAAATCAGGCACCCATCTATCAACTCAGGAGTATAACAATAATTTAGCTAAACATATTTAATTTGGAACAACACCATATAAATTTAAGTAAAGAAAGCATAATTAAAACTTAAGAATTCAGAAAACTCCCTTAAAGAAGCAATCCAATCCTAACTTTAATTCACAATCTTTAGGTGCTGCAAACGATATTATTATCAATTGGGTTTTGAACCAAATTGAAAAATAATCAATTGGGCCCAATACAAATGAGAAGTCTTTCTCATTGTCGGCAGGAGAGAGAGGGATTATTCTTCTGCGACATTTCTCTCTTCGTTATTCATTCATTCGAACGAACCAGAGAGAAATCGATCTCTTCAACCGAATCTCGTCGCCGTTCGCCGGAGAAATGGTCTAGCAGCCCTTCAGTTTTCCCAGGGAGTGCTCCGGGTAGAGAGCTTCCTTTCTTGGGGCTTTTGGTTCGAAAATCCCGATCGGTTTTTCACACGATTTCCGGCGAGCTCTTCCGCCTCCGGCGAGATCCATGTAAGTACGGCTTACCCTTGACTCCTAGAACACGAACCACAACGGGTTTGGGTCGATTTCACCCTTTGGTCCCGATTTGAAAGTTTTGGGAATTTTAGAAATCGGACCCGTAGATCCTACAGTATTTTGTATAATTTTTGCTTGTGTATATGAAAGATGGTGTACGACTTCGTTTACTTATTTCTGTAGATGGTTTGGTGATTGTTTGAATTGTCATGAGGAGATTGAAAAAATTCAGGTTTATTTATCTTGCATAAAAAATTGAGACCTATTGTGAAAATAGTGATGATAACAATATAATGAATACAAAGGATAATAGATATCTGGAAGATTACTTATTTTCTCCCAAAATCTGTTCTACACTTTATCTCTACGCTTCATTTCTATTCTAAGGACCTATTTTACAGAATTTGGCTAGGGACATTTGCCATTTCTCTCTTGCCATTTGTTGCCTTGCCAAAACCATTTGTTACTTTGCATGCATCTTCTCTAACACTTGTCTTTTCCTTCTTTGCATGCTTGACATCTAGTGTATGGAGCTCTTAGGTAATGACATATCTATACTTTGCATGAGATTTTATTTCATAGATGAGATATTCATTCCATAATACTCTCCCTTTAATATCCATTTTATCATGCCTCGTTAAAACTTTACTAGAAAAAAAATCTTGTAGAAAACATCATAATAAAGGAAAAAGAGTACATAATTTTATCATCTCCCCTATGTTGTTCACATCTTTAAACTTCTTCATTATGATCCATTTGACCAACTTTACAAAAGTTGCAGTAGGTAGTGCTTTAGTGAACAAATCTGTCAGATTGTCACATGTTCGAACTTGCTGGATATTGATGTCACACTTTTCTTGAAGATCATGTGTAAAACAAATTTAGGTGATATATGCTTCACTCTATCCCCTTTAACGAAATCTTGTTTTAATTTAGCAATACAAGCTGCATTATCTTCATAAAAAATAATTGTAATATCCTTCTTGTTTTTCAAGTTACACATTTCACGAATATGTTGAATTATAGTTCTTAACCAAATGCATTCATGAATTGCAATAATTTCTTCATGGTTAGAGGAAATAACAACTAATATTTGTTTAACAGAACGTCAAAAAATCAGGGGCGGAGCTAGAATTTTAAGCAAGGGGGCAAGATTTTTTAGTTTGTGCAAACTGGATCGGGGTCGGGTTGAATCTAATCCGATCGGGTATACACGTTTAGATGTTGTAGCAGAAAAAATGAATGATTAATATTACTATTGTTTTAGATAATATTTTTGATAAAAATGCTATTTCAACAATATTTTTATTAAATTTTTTATTTTAGACAATAATTGTAATTATCGTTGTCTCCATAATTCTGCACAAATAGCCAACTTCTTTACAACAGAAACAAATTCAGAATTTTATAATTTGATTGACCATAAATACAACTAAACATTAAATTATAGAAAATAATTATATTAAAAACTATAATATATATAAAAACTATCTGAAACAAATATAAATAAGGGGTTATTTAGAATCATCAATGTGATATAAAATATATGTGGTGTAGTGGTTATAATTGTTAAAAATACAACTTGCGACCAAGGTTCGAATACCTCTGGTTTCATTTTTTGCTTTTTATTTTTCCAAAAAGAATTAAAACACAGTAATGGGAATCGAACCCTGGTTCCCGTGCAAAATTTTAAACAATTGCAACATAATATACCAAATGAGTTAGACAGTTTTTATGCAATTTTTCATAAACAAATACAATTAATATATCTAAGGGGACCAAAATTAAAAAAATAATTTTTTTATATGTATAATATATATTTTTAAAATCTTGGGGGGTGGGGGTGGGTGTACCATGGCCCCCCTAATCCCCAAATCTCCACTCTTGCACGAAATAGTTGTAACTCCACAAGTAAACAAATAACCTGTTTGAGATCTAACTTTGTATGGATCTGATAAATATCCAATATCAACATAACCAATTAATTCTGGATTAGATACACTAGAATAATATAAACTCATATCCATTTTTCTTCGAAGATACCGAAAAATGTGTTTAATTCCTTTCCAATGTCTTCTAGTTGGAGAATAACTATATCTTGTTAGTAAATTTACTGTAAATAATAATACAAGTCGTGTGTTATTAGCAAGTGCTCTAATTGCACTAACATATGGTACTTCAGGACCACGAAGTTCTATACTGTCTTCATGAGGACAGAATGAATCTTTTTTCATATCAAGTGATCTTACCACCATTGGTGTACTAAATGGATGTGTTTTATCCATATAAAATTTTATGAACACATTTTCCAAATAATTAGATTGATGCACAAAATTCATTCTGTCAAGTGCTTATTTGAAGACCTAAATACAATTTTATTTTTCCAAGGTCTTTCATTTCAAATTATTTCTTCAAACAAGTTATTGCATTTGATAACTCTTTAGGAGTTCCAATAATATTTAAGTAATCTACATAGACAGCAATAATGACAAGTTATTATCCAAATCTTTTTATAAAAACACATGGGCATATTGGAACATTTTTATAGTCTGCTTTCAATAGATATGCTATCAAACAATTGAACCACATACGTCCGTATTGTTTCAATCCATATAGAAATTTATTTAATTTAATCGATTAAATCTCTCGAGAATTATAACTTTGCGATTCAGGCACTTTAAATCCTTCAGGGATTTTCATATAGATTTCACTTTTCAGTAAGCCATATAAATAGGTTGTTACTACATCCATTAGTCGCATATCAAGCTTTTCATAAATTGATAGACTTTATAAATAACGAAATGTGATTGTATTCATCACATGAGAATAAATCTATTCATAATCAATACATGGTCTTTGGGTAAAACCTTGCACGACAATCGTGCTTTATATCTCACGACTTCATTGTTCTGATTTATTTTTCGTACAAATATTCATATATATCCCATAGGTTTTATACCATTTGGTATAGAGACTACTGATCCAAAAAATTTACGTTTCTTTAAACAACTGAGCTCTACAATAATTGCTTATTTCCAATTTGGCCAATCATGTCTGCGCCTACATTCCTCCATATATGTAGGTTAAATATCCTCGCTTTCTTCTATTATATTGCATGCTATATTATAAACAAAGATATCACCAAAATTTGTTTCATCTCGATTCTATCTTTTTTCCGTTACAACATAATTTATGGATATCTCTTCATTTTTAGGTACCTGGATTTTTTCATTTATGTTGTTTGCCTCTTCTGAAGTATTACGGGTATCTTTCGGAGATTTTATTCTCTTTTGGACCATTATCTATATTTGCTCCTTTTTTTCGAGGATTTTTTCCTTTGGAACCGATTGGTCTTTCATGCTTCATGCGTGATTTATACTAATTTGCGGTAAAAAATTGTTCTTCTGGGATATTAAGTCTAACTGGAGCATTTGAAGCTGGTATATGAGACTTGGTTACCTTTTTCAGGTCAGTAAATGCATCTGAAGATTGATTTGCTAAATTTTGCAAATCAATAATCTTTTAAACTTCAAGTTCACATTGTCGAGAACAAGGATCAAAATGTGATAGTGAGGATTCATGCCATGATATTGTCTTTTTCAGCTGTTTATTTTCTCTCCCTAATGTTGGAAAAATTGATTCATCAAAATGACAATCCGCAAATCTTGCTGTAAATGAATCTCGAGTTGATAGTTCTAAATATTTAATTATTGAGGAAAATTCATACCTAACATATATTCTCATCTTCCTTTGAGGACCCATTTTTATGCATTGTGGAGGAGCAATTGATACGAATACCGCACATTCAAATATTCTTAGATAAAAAATATTTATATGTATATTATGGATCATTTGGATTGATGGACTCAAATTGTGAAACTCCATAATTTTATCAAACTCTAAATTAGTCACTAGTCTTAAAAGTTATTAGCAAGGGAACAACTAGATGACTAAAACGCTAGCATGTGGATTAATGTATGATCATGTTTTACAGATCATTGATACGAGGTATATGTTTAATCACATGAAATATGAGTGTACGAGGTACATGAATATTGGACTCGACCTATTTGACTTGCTGGATGGATTGTGCTCGTGTCATCGGCAAAGTCATATAGTATTAACATGATATCCCACTACGTCTTTATCTCTTCCGCTCATCTCCATCGCGAGACTTCACGACCGAACGATGAGAAACGATTTCCATCGCCGTGATTTCGCCAAAAGTGGCCTAGCAGCCACTTCTATTCACCAGGGAGTGAATGTGGTAGCGAGTCTCCTCGTTGGAACTTCCGTGATTCTCAATCTCGTACGGGTGTTTTGAAATTTTCGCACGGGTTCTTCAAATTCGACACGAATTCGAGGTAAGCGTGGTAACTCTTCATCTAGAACACGAATAACATTGTTTTTGGCTTCGATTTCGTTGTTGGTCCGAAATTAAAAAATTTCGGAACGTTAGAAATCGAGCCACTTGATCCTACATATCAATCTATAGCATGCGTCGTATGTAGAACAATGGATGAAAGTGAAGAACACATATCCAGAGAATGCTACCTCAGCAAATTTCTATGGCAGCTAATGAATAACTGGCTACAACTGAACACACTGGTGCTTCAACCCCCATCCATACCACAGTTCATGACACTTCGGCCACAGGGTATATCACTTGAACATTGGAAAATACTGTGGATATACTTGAACTGGTTGATCTGGAACCACAAGAATCAAATCTTCTACAATAATGTGGAGACCAATCATCACGTCATATTTCACAAGGTACTACATACATGCTGGTTGTGGTTAAAGTTGAAAAAGAAAAACAACAAGTTCCCTTACTCTCTAACTGATTGGAAGCAACACCCGTGGTATGTTTAGGTGTGAGTACCTAAAATAAGTCTAAGAGAAGTCCACAGTGGATAGACTCACAAATCAGGTGGAAAAGATAATGGAAATGAAGAGTATGGCGGTACAGGAAACAATTCTGTTGCAACCCTACACCAATCCGATAAGATGGTTGATATTGCTCAATGGATCTGATAAGTTGATGGTGATGATACTTGGGTGCCAAAACCAAAACAAATCTCAAATGGAGCCATGTACCAGTTTGACTGATAAGTTGATGGCTAAGATGTTCGAGTGGCTACAACAAAACTCGAATGGAGCCATGTACCAGTCATATGATAAGTTAATGGTAATGAGGTTTGAGAGGCAAATACATAACTCATTCGAACAATTAAACAAAAGAGGTGGAAGATAATGTTCGATATTTGTCGAATCCCCTTGAACAACAAGTTAATGAATCGTCTAAAGAATTATGGGATGTCGAAAGTGTTGCGGATAATCCAAAACCAGAACCTAGAGTGTTGAGAAAGAGGCCGATCAAGTCGAAGACCGAAAATGGTGAGGAAGCAAAGATGGAGAATGGTAAGTCTGAGGATATTAACATGATAGATACCCCGCAGAAATCTGGTGCAGCCGGTGGGAAGTGTATTTCGAAGGTCATTGAGCATGCAACCCTACCTAAGATCGCTGGTGGCCAAAGGACTACCGAAGGATTGGATATGAAGGGAGGAAAAAAGGGTAAAGAAGACAGATGATGGACTTGTGCTTGGTAAATCGAATGGTGAACCTGAGGCCGCAAGTTCAAAGAAGAAACTGGAGCTCAGTTCAAAAGGTGAGAAAAGTAGTATTAATGACGACGCAAAAAAGTAACTTTTTTCAAAGAATTTGGAGTGAAGATAACGAAATTACCGTTTTAAAAAGAAAGGTAGATTATGCTGAAAAGAAGAAATCTGACCCTGCCTTAGATTTGAATTCGTTTCATACTTTTATTAAGGATAATTTACGTTTTGATGTAAGTAGAAATCAGCTTTAGCGCAAGACAAAGAGGTTGAGTATTAAGAATTTGAACAATAAAACCCAAGAGGTGGAAGGTAATGTTCGATATTTGTCGAATCCCCTTGAACAACAAGTTTATTAATCGTTTAAAGAATTATTGATGTCGAAAGTGTTGCGGGGAATCCAAAATCAGAACCTAGAGTATTGAGAAAGAGTCAGATCAAGTCAAAGACAGAAATTGGTGAGGAAACAAAGATGGAGAATGGTAAGTCTGAGGATATTAACATGTTGGATACCCCGCAGAAATCTGGTGCAGCCGGTGGAAAGCGTATTCCGAAGATAATTGAGCATGCAACCCTACCCAAGATCGCTGGTGGCCAAAGGACTACCGAAGGATTGGATATGAAGGGAGAAAAAAAGGTAAAGAAGGCTGATGGTGGACTTGTGCTTGGTAAATCGAATGGAGAACCTGAGGCCACAAGTTCAAAGAACAACTGGTGCTCAGTTCAAAAGGTGAGAAAAGTAGTATTAATGATTACGCAAAAAAGCAACTTTTTCAAAGAACTTGGAGTGAAGATGATGAAATTACCGTTTTAAAACGATTGGTAGATTATGCTGAGACGAAGAAATCTTACCCCGCCTTAGATTTCGATTTGTTTCATAATTTTATTAAGGATAATTTGCATTTTGATGTAAGTAGAAATAAGCTTCATGGCAAGATTAGGAGGTTGAGGAATAAGTATTCGAACAATAAAACCCAAGAAGTGGAAGATAATGTTCGATATTTGTCGAATCCCCTTGAACAACAAGTTTATGAATCGCCTAAAGAATTATTGGATGTCGAAAGTGTTGCGGGGAATCCAAAATCCAAACCTAGAGTGTTGAGAAAGACGCAGATCAAGTCGAAGACAGAAAATGGTGAGGAAACAAAGATGGAGAATGGTAAGTCTGAGGACATTAAAATGGTGGATACCCCGCAGAAATCTGGTGCAGCCGGTGGGAAGCGTATTCGAAGGTCATTAAACAGGCAACCCTACCCAAGATCGCTGGTGGCGAAAAGACTACCGAAGGATTGGATACGAAGGGAGGAAAAAAGGAAAAGAAGACGGATGATGGACTTGTGCTTGGTAAATCGAATGGAGAACATGAGGCCACAAGTTCAAAGAAGAAACTGGAGCTCAATTCAAAAGGTGAGAAAAGTAGTATTAATGATTACGCAAAAAAACAACTTTTTCAAAGATTTTGGTGTGAATATGATGAAATTACCATTTTAAAAGGAATGGTAGATTATGATGAGAAGAAGAAATCTTACCTTGCCTTAGATTTCGATTCGTTTCATAATTTTATTTAGGATAATTTGCATTTTGATGTAAGTAGAAATCAGCTTCAGGGCAAGATTAGGAGGTTGAGGAATAAGTATTCGAACAATAAAACCAAAGAGGTGGAAGATAATGTTCGATATTTGTCGAATCCCATTGAACAACAATTTTATGAATCGTCTAAAGAATTATGGGATGTCGAAAGTGTTGTGGAGAATTAGAAATCCAAACCTAGAGTGTTGAGAAAGAGGCAGATCAAGTCGAAGACCGAAAATGGTGAGGAAACAAAGATGGAG